>SWBJ01000301.1:0-64319 GCA_024195555.1 Aureobasidium sp. EXF-12298 | reverse complement strand
TGTCGAAGTCCTCACCACCCAAGTGAGTGTCACCGGCAGTAGACTTGACCTCGAAGATACCCTCCTCGATGGTAAGGAGCGAGACATCGAAGGTACCACCACCAAGATCGAAGATGAGGACGTTGCGCTCACCCTCAACCTTCTTGTCAAGACCGTAAGCAATGGCAGCAGCGGTGGGCTCGTTGATGATACGGAGGACGTTGAGACCAGCAATCAGACCGGCATCCTTGGTAGCCTGGCGCTGAGAGTCGTTAAAGTATGCGGGAACAGTGACGACAGCGTTGTTGACGGTGCCACCAAGGTAAGACTCGGCGGTCTCACGCATCTTGGTAAGGACCATGGAGGAGATCTCCTCAGGGGTGAAGGTCTTCTCCTCGCCCTTGAACTCGACCTGAACGATAGGCTTGCCACCCTTGTCGATGACCTTGAAGGGGAAGTGCTTCATATCGGCCTGGACCTCAGCATCGGCGAACTTGCGGCCAATGAGGCGCTTGGCGTCGAAGACGGTGTTGTGAGGGTTCATGGCGACCTGGTTCTTGGCCGAGTCACCGATCAGACGCTCTGAGTCGGTGAAGGCAACGAACGAGGGGGTGGTGCGGTTGCCCTGGTCGTTGGCGATAATCTCAATGCGGTCATCACGGTAGATACTGGAGAGAAAAGTCAGTAAGATGTCTGAGAAGCAGGAGAAGGAGCTTGTACGAACCCGACACATGAGTAGGTGGTACCCAAATCAATACCGATAGCGGGAGCCATGATGGATGTGTTGTGAATTTAAGAAAAAGAAGATGGGTATCAAACAGAAGGCTTTTTGTTGACGATGTAAAAGATGTCGTCAGTCGTAAAGAAAAGTGCTTTTGATTGAGTGTGAGAGAAGAAAGTGGTGATGGGAGGTGTGAGAAAGAGAAGTAAGTTTTATAAATGCGCGCTGCGGCGGTTGCGTTGCTTCGGCCACGACCACAGAATTTGCGGGTGATTTCCAGGCTCTTCCATATGTTTCCATGCCTTCTGGGACCCATCTATCTCGTCACAACCCATCACTTTTCGTATGGTTGTGATATCTAGTGAGTTCGGTATATTGCTTGTAGCTTCCGGCAACTTCGAGAAGGCAATTGCCTCATTTGACTCACTTTGTAGAGCTCTTTCCTCACTTCTTTCTGTTTGTACACCATCGCGGGGTGTGGTATGCAAATGACGTTTCGAAGTGGTCCGAGCGTCTATGCTTTCTGAATCATATTCTGGGGCAGGGTTGCTTTGTTCCAGAGCTGTCAACAAAAATTCATGCTGAGGTTGAACGCACAATGACGAAAGTAGAAGTGGCAAGCTCTGGAAACGAGTTTTACCAACCCAGCAAGAGTGATTCTAAAACACAGCCTGCCCATGTGCTAGAGATTGTGCTTTGTAGGTATGTTTCCCTCACGAAGCTCAAGAGTAGAGTGACGTCCTCACTATAGAAATGCACAATATCTCCAAGAAATAGGATAGTAACCATGGAGAAGCAATATGCTTTGAACTCTCCTTGGATGCATCTCTGATCCGGTAACCATTGTGCCTTTCTACAGCTGTCCGCATTACATACCCACTTTCACACACGGTAAGAGCAGTCTTGTCAAAGAATGAATTTCGAGTAAATCAGGACAAATTCCTGCATCGTGGTTTTCTGATGGCCTCCATGACTCCTGCTCGAGGTTGGTTAGTCCAATTCATCATGTTTGGCGACACGTGTAGTTGCCTCTTGCCACAACGCAACCGCTCCTCCATCGATTGAGGAGAGATTGCAGAGCTGAGACTCACAATGTTCTTTTTCAAGCTGTAAAGATACATGCATTGCGATGGCACAAATGCTTCTTTATTAGGATAGCCGTCTTCATCTTCTTCCTCGTTGTAAACAACACAACGCAACTGTACTTGACGTCCCAAAGGACATGCCTGGGACTGATAGACCTCTCCGGTTTGTGGAAAGAATCTTGCCAGGACTTTTTTTATCTTACGTCGACAACTGGAGGGTGACCTCTGCTTAGCGGAGTGATTGCAAGACAGGCTGTCGAAGAGAGCCCAGGCGTATGCCCAGGAGCATGTCCGTGGCATCAAGGTGGACAACAACAACAACCGTTTGACTACCGTAAAATTGAAACATCAACTGAAGAATTTGCTTGGCTACACCCGGCAACGACAGAATCCGTAAACAGTTCAGCAACTATCTCGTGCTCTAAAATCGCACGCTACCGGACTATTGGCCAGGTACGTGGCGACACCAAGCGAAGAACACATGACGGCAATGAAGAGGATGTATGCACATGTCAAAGGGACACAACATCTTGGACTGCTATCCAAGAAGAGATCATGAGAAGAAGCAATTCTAGAAGGATGGCGTGATAAAGACCGGCATACTGCAGACACAACTCGATCGACAATTGGCTATGTGTTTGTTTCTGGAGGAAGTTCTACATCATGAAGCTTCAAAAGGCAACCGGCTGTCGCCTTCTCAAGCACAGAGAGCAAGTATATGATAGCTATGGAAGTCACAAAAGAAGCTATATAGCTTCGAGCGCTTACGCAAGAACTTGAGGTTGAGCAAATCAAACCGTATGCACCTACAATGATCTTAGTCGACCAAAACTCGGCCATGAAGCCACCAGGGTATTCGCATGGAGAGGACTCCCCTGTTCGATGCACCCTCACAGTCATCCAGTCCGTTATCGCATATAGCATAGGCTGTGATCGTGGTTTATGTTCGGAAAGTAGTGAGAAGACGTGTTCGCTTCACATTAACAGAGGATCAGCAGCGTGAAAAGTGCGGCAACAAGAGAAACGGTGTGTGTTTCAAGATCGAAAAGCTATCCGCTCGTACTAAATCACAATATGCAATGTCGCCTTTACCCGCTAAAGATGTCCCCTGTACGCCTGAATCGGATGCTTCGTGGTGGGTACGAATGCCAGAAACTTCAAGAATTGCTCATAGCCCCCTGATGTGTAAAGAAGAAGAAAAAGCCAGGTATGATGAAGCAAAAGGCTTCCACTAGTTTGCTTCATGTCTGCAATCGTCGCATCGCCAATCAGGTATTCGTCTTCGAAGACCCACGCAAGCCATATGAAACTCAGTGTGAGGGCAGTGCTGTTTCAATTGTCATTGAACGACTCATTCATAATATAATCAAGGTGCGTTGAACTTACTGTGTTTCGACAAGTGATGATCTTGTATGAACCCAAGGCCACTTTGCCGCACAGGCAGACATTTGGTGCATTGTAAACAGCATCCTGCATGTCTACCTCGTTGTCGTTTGTATGAGGAAATGTTGCTGGAGACACCTCAGCGCCAGGCTCGCTGTCGCTGTCATCAATCATTATAACGTCCAGTCTGTTATGACTGGGCACGTCAGCTGATGGTAGCGTATGATTGAGTCTGGATGGGAATTCTTCTTTGATCGCCGGACCACCATTGATATGTTCTTGCTCTCCTTCTACAGTCAAGGCAAGGCAGTATACAACGTATTCTTCTGAGATGAGATTCATCTCCATAAGCTCGTCAAGCTTGAGTTTAAGCTCTTGCCGTAGACGCGGTTGCCGCAACTGAACTGCAAATTTTCGCACGAAACGAACGACTGCTCCAGAGATGTGTACGTTCGCCAGATTTCTTGGTTCGTCTTGCAGCAAGTGTCCATCAAACAGTACGGCAAATTCTCTAGCCGCACCGGTGAGCTGAGGGCAATCCTCTACCCTATGCTTGGTCTGAAGCCAGGAGTCGTCGGGCTCAGCATCGCTCTCGCTAAGCTCCTCTCCAGGCTTGACCTCACGTTTGGACTCTGCACGAAATATGTTGACGCCCGGGATATTAGGAACCCTATATCTTTTTCGCTTTCTTGATGGTATCTCCTTGACCGCTCCAGGTGGCTCTGCCCTTGGCTGGCGATCGGATGGCATTAACGTTGACTGTCCGTTGGTGGATAAATCCTTTGTGCGCGCAACTCCCTTCAACATGGAGCTTGGTTTGACAGTCTTAGGGAATGTCTTGAGAGGCAACCGTTTGCCGCTAGCCCAAGCATTGTACCCACCTTCTAAGAGATATTGTTGCAGATCGAATGGGGTCTTTGGCTTGATCCAAGCCATTTCCCGTTCATCGCAAACATTGTCGCTGGCCCGTTCGGGTTTTGGTACTGCAAGTTCGACAAGCACTGTGCGAGTGACTGAATCAGGACTTGCTGCTGCTGGCTTATGCACCCTGAAGGTGAAATGATCGTGGAAGCTCAGGTAATGAAAATGAAGTCTGTCGAACGTTGGATGGAGCAGGCGGTCCGGGCAGAAGACGCAGCTAAGTTCAGTATTCATGAGACTTCTCGATCCTATCGGACCTCCGTCAAAGATATACGTGATGCGGCAGGTCTGTGGATGGTGCGTCGTTCTTGGTAGTCGGATTTGCGTTTTGAGTTCGGACATCTGCATCACGTGGTTGCATATAGCTAGCGGAGTCCCACTTAACTTAGTGACTGGGTCCCAAGAGATGTCCGCTCTCAAAAGATAATCCAGTTCCTTGATATCGGCACGCGTGGGCTGGTCCTTGAGCTCATGCCGGTATCGTCGAAGGGCGGAATAGGTAGAAGGACAGGCAGACAGCCTCTTCCAATGCGCTCTCAGCTGAGCTCGTGCTGGGGATAGAGGTGTCTCTAGGGTAGTATCCGGATCAATCACGGAAAGAAGCTGGGAGGCGTCCTCATAGTTGAAGCAGTCGATAAACAGACTGAGCACGATCTGAGGCTGGCGGGTTGTTTTCCATCTCCTGCCGCTATTTGTAATGGGGTTTGCCAATTGATTGGTGAGCATCTGATTTTCTTTGACAATGAAAGGCTCCGTTTCAATGGAAAAGTCCATTTCACCTTTTGCATCTTCAATCCTAATCAGATTAGCCAGATGCGAATCGGTGTGTAGAAGGGGGCCAAGTTTTTCGTTCTCGGCATCATAACTATGGATGTGACAATGCACATTGCATTGCATCTGAACGTGATTAGGGGCAGGAAGCCACATCGGATCCGCAGATGGAACAGGCTTGGCAATCGGCTTTAATAGCAATGGTTTCATCCTTCCACCATCCGAGTTCCATCTTTTTTTCATGATACTTGTAGGATGGACTTCGAGTGTTCGCGTTGTAGGTTTTGTGGCTGTTGATAGCAGATCCATGCTTGGGAGACATCGCGGGTGTTGGTTGTTGGAAAGCATGTCTGTCGCTGCCAACTCCAAGGTAGCGTTTGTTGATCGATTCTTGAGAAGGTTCAGATTGTGTTCATGATGATCAAGGACCTTTCTCAGGTTTCGTTGCAGGAAGACAGGTCGTCTGTTTCTGAATTTGTCGTATAAGATTTTTGAACCGCAATATTTTCTGTGGTGGTCGTCTACTGGGTTCATCTCTGCTGAAGGGCGAGGGTTGAAGTTGGACAGATTTGCAAGAAGTGTAGATCTGAATTGCTGTCTCCAATTGCATGGTAGCGTGTGCTTGGAGATGAGCAGAAAGAGGCATGAGATATGGCCTCAAGCAGTGCACATAATGCGCCTCAGCGCGCGCATGCAAGGGAACGTGAAGTCTTGTTGACGGCGGCTGTTTTGAAAAGTCGCACACGCTCAGATCGTGGGGAAGGGACCAGTGATTGAACCGATGGTCAAGACAAGTGCAATTTCCTCGCCTTGACAAGTTCGGGTGAAAGAGACAGTATTGGTATGGGTTGGCAGGTGGAGAATAGAGAATCAGACGATCCCGATATAGTCATTGGAATCGAGTGAGAGCGAAGATGTTGGTCAGGTCTCTCGGAGCAAGTGCCCTAAGCAACAACCCGGCACTTTGTCACGACAGACGGAAGGCACGGCGACTCGGGTAGCTGGGCAGGCAAGAGGGAGTCTGGTTGAAAGATGCCCTTCTCACCTGATTGAGAGCAGCGATACTGACCGGTATAGGGAAGACATAGTTCAGTGAGGGTATATTATCAAAAGTCAAATGGTTGTAATAGTGATATGCACAAAGGAGGCTCAAGGCCAAAGGCGGTGACCCCACATGTCGCCATGTGTTTCCGACCATCACACCGACGTCAATCATCGTCAATGCATTGTCACGTCGAGGCGAATTTATACAAATTTGATCCGACCTCGTCTTCTTCTTGATCGCATATCATCCCTAGCGAAACAGCCCTTCCCCATAGACCGGCCTTGTTTATGCTATCGAGAGCACGCAGCCTGCGACCATCGCCAGCCCGAACCCGCATCGCACTCATGGCAGCCCACATCACCACTGCCGGCCACCGAAATGCCCTGTACGACTCGACCACGATCAATGAGAAGACACACTCGATCAAAGACTTACCGAAGTCCAACAACTTCACCACGAACCTGCCACCGGATCAGAACTTCCCCACTCCGTCTAGTTCACACGCCGCCGAGCGAAGAGATCTTGGCCCTCGCCTAGTCAAAGGCGCTCTCTACACATATGTTCGCCCCGATCCGCCCACCAAGTACGAAGTGCTTGCTGTATCTCCTGCAGCACTTCAAACACTAGCCATCGACCCATCCTCGATAGACTCACAGGACTTCCAAGACACCGTGTCTGGCACCACGATCCTGACATGGGACGAAGCTCAGGCTTCAGAGTCAAACATGCTACCAGAAGAACAACAACGACGAGAACAAATCTACCCATGGGCACAATGTTACGGCGGTTACCAGTTCGGCCAATGGGCAGGCCAGCTAGGTGACGGGCGTGCCATCTCCTTGTTCGAGGCTACGAACCCCAACTCGGATGTACGCTACGAGGTTCAGCTCAAAGGTGCAGGCAAGACACCGTACAGTCGATTCGCCGACGGAAAGGCTGTTCTGCGAAGCAGTATCAGGGAGTTTGTCGTCAGCGAAAACTTGCATGCTCTTGGTATTCCTTCTACTCGTGCATTGGCTTTGACCTTCACCCCCGAGGACAAGGCTCTGAGAGAACGTATTGAGCCTGGTGCTATTGTCACCCGTTTCGCTCAAAGTTGGCTCCGCTTTGGTACTTTCGATCTTGCACGCTCTCGTGGTGATCGAGGCCTTATACGAAAGCTGGCAACATATGTTGCCGAAGACGTCTTCGGTGGGTGGGAGAATCTCCCAGGCGCTTTGGACTCCAGCGACAAGGCCGAGACGGCCGTCAACCCGGAACGCGGTGTCGCAGCCCCCGTGATACAGGGCGAGAACGAACACGAACAGAACCGCTTCACACGCCTCTACCGCGAGATTGCCCGCCGAAACGCAAAGACAGTCGCACATTGGCAAGCTTACGCCTTCACGAACGGTGTACTAAATACCGACAACACATCAATCTTCGGCTTGTCTATCGACTTTGGCCCATTCGCCTTCCTTGACAACTTCGACCCTAGCTACACACCCAACCACGATGACCACATGCTACGCTACAGTTACCGTAACCAGCCAAGCATCATTTGGTGGAACTTGGTGCGTCTAGGCGAGGCGTTTGGTGAGCTGATCGGTGCCGGAGCTCGTTGTGACGACGAAGAATTCGTCTCAGAGGGCGTCAGCAAGACGTGGGCAGACGAGCTAATCAAGCGCGCCGAGACACTGATCGAAAAGACTGGCGAGGAGTTCCGTGCAGTATTCATGGCAGAGTACAAGCGTCTCATGTCTGCACGTCTTGGTCTCAAGCAATGCAAAGATTCCGATTTTGAAGTCCTCTTCTCCGAGTTGCTGGACACACTCGAGGCCCTGGAACTCGACTTCAACCACACTTTCCGTAAACTCAGCAATATCAATCTGTCAGAGGTTGAGACCGAGGAACAAAGGAAGGATGTCGCTGGTCGCTTCTTCCATGGCGAAGGACTTGGTGGAACTGTAGGTACCAGCGAGGAGGATGCCAGAATCAGAATTGGAAAGTGGCTTGAACAATGGCGCAACCGTGTCATCGAGGACTGGAGCGAAGGCAAGGACGCCGAGCGCCAGGAGGCCATGAAGAAGGTCAACCCCAAGGTAAGAACTTGCTGCTAACATTTTGTATAAAACTCGAAGGCTGACACATAATCTCACAGTTTATCCCCAGATCATGGATTCTTGATGAGTTGATCGAAAGAGTGGAGAAGAAGGGCGAGCGTGACATCCTCCAGGGTGTTATGAAGATGGCTCTCAATCCTTTCGAGGACTCGTGGGGCTGGAACAAAGAGGAGGAAGATAGATTCTGCGGTGATGTGCCTCACATCAAGCGCGCGATGCAGTGCAGTTGCAGCTCTTGAGCTGTCGCATCCCATATACTGAACGAAGTGTACGAATTGTATTTCCATGCCTCAGAAGAAACTCACTTTGCCGTTCACTTTGCCATCTCAACCAGAGTCGCGACTATAAACAAAGAAGTGCTGCGTAATCATCGAGTAGAACACAGTCACAGTGAAATTTCGAGTAAGAAAACATCGTTTTATATATATTGACTCTGAAGCATGCCCATAATCGTAGCCATTTCGTCCGTCTCGGTTTGTTCATGCGCAGAAAAAGGGGTATAAGAAAAGCTCACCACACTGCCACCAACCAACCCATATTGACGCCTGTATACCATGCTCGCTGTTGTGTGCACAATGCTGCTGCCATTCATTAACAGGCAGTCTCCATAGAAAACAAAGCCTCCCCCGAAAGCGGGGCCGACACACTATCTAACCATGTCGGTAACAAAGACAAGGAAAGAATTCGAAAGAAGAAGAAAAAGAAACCAGGTCGAAGAATGTAGCGAAGGTTCCGAACAGTCATCAAGGAAGGAAAAAATCAGACCTGAGTCTTCTTGTCGAGGAAGAGGTGCAAGTGGGTGTCACCATCGTATGGGTCCTTTTCCTTCCACTCCCAGCACAAGAACTTCCAGTTGAGCTCAGGACGCCAGAACAGTCCATAGCCGAGGCCGCCTCCATCAGCGGTCAGAGCGCCAGTCTTGGGCATACGAATACCGAAGACGCAGCGAGCGAAGCGTGAGTGCAAGATAGCCATGGTGCACATGACGCAAGGCTCATGGGTGAGGTAGATTTCAAGATCGACGCAAAGGTAGCCATCAGGGATGAGATTGTCCTTGTTAAAGGCCTTGCGTTCCATGGGCGTCAAGGGGTAGTCCAATAGAGTCTTGTCAACGAACTTGGGAGCACCAGGTGCGGGCTTGTGAGAAGGCTTATTGATGTCCAGGGCGGCCATATCTGGGTTGAGCTTCGTAGGATCGCGAGTAGCGCTGCGGACACGTTTGCGTGCGACCATACCTATAGCTCGCATAACGGCGTGAGCCATAGGGTTCTGTTGACCAGCGACCTCGTCAAGGCCTTGATAGCGGCCGTCTCCAGCGACGGCGATGACTTCGATGGGCTTGCCGGTAGGTCTTTCGATGATGACACATCCAACGCCAGCGCCGCAGCACTTAGCCTTTGTCTCTCCAGCGACTTTCTTGGCCATCTCCATGAGGCGAGGTACGTTGTTGTTAGAAGTCACTTCCTCCTCGGCGCGGCCAATGATGCTAGGGTGAGGGCCGAAGGGGTTGGTCTTGCGGTAGATGGTTGGCCAGTACTGTTGAGACCACTGTTCGGCTTGCTCTGCGCTGGTGGGAGGCAGCAGAGGAAGGGTGACCTCTCTGAGGATGAGAGGGAAGCCATCATCGACGAAGGGAGGGTTGGCAAGGAGAATCTCGGTAAGGGCGTCTTCACCAATGCAGCTGACGGGACTAACGATCAAGTGCAAGGTGGCCGGGACACTACCCCGACGTTTGTTGCGCGATGAACGTGAGCGAGACGAGCCACGAGAGGAGCCATCGGCGTGGTGCTCGCTGCCACTTCTGCTGCGGCTGACGGCGACCGTTTCGGGGATGAGGTGGGTGGGCAGGAAGCGAGCCTTTGCGAAGCGGCGGATGTGCTGCAGGTCGATGGCATCGAGTTCAGGAACGTTGTCCTTGATAAGACTGAGCAAAAGAGTCAGCGAAGAGAAGCATTGCGCGCAAACATAACAGAGCATACCCCAGGACGGTGTTAGCAGCTCTGGATGGCAATTCTATGGTCCATGCTTGGACAGTAGCAGTCGAGGCACGAGCCTCTGCCTTTGTCTTGAGCAACCAGAGGCCAGGTTTGGAGGGTGGCATGTCGTTGTCGTCGATGAAGGAGGGTGATGGAGAGTTGCAGTTGCGACCACCCAGGTCAGCTTGGGACGCAGCATCGGCGGGGCTGAAAGCAGGTCCAACACCCGGCGGTGCGGACCTTCCTCGTTGTTCTTCACTCATTGCATTATCTGGAATCCAAAGAAGGCACAGTTTCACATGTCGCGACTTCCTCTACAATAATTTCTGACGCACGGTTCATCGCTAGCGTCTTCTTCCCCAGATCTGCTCGGATCAAATGCGCTTAAGTCCGGCTCCTTGCATAACTAGATTCATCTCCATACTGCCTGCTTGTGCAACGCGGTGTTGATCTGTTGACAAGCTGCTTTCCGTTCTTTGTGACTACACTTTTTGTCGCACTGAATCAATCTTGACTTTACGTCCATGGTACAAACTTCGTGAGAGCGAGATTCTGAATTTCGATGAGAATTGCAAGCCCGTTTGCAACCCCAGAAAATCACTCAAGACAGAGCAGCAGCGCAAACCGGCAAGAAGCAGTGAAGCCTGACATTTCTTGAGACACGGAAGGAAACAGACATGGGCTTGGAAATGCTCCCGGACGAAGTCATTCTATCCCTGACGAACCAATGGCCATGCAGAGATTTGCAGATCAAGACTCTCTGTGCCCTCCTATCTGTATGTAGGCCCCTCGCAAACGCTCGTGTGTTTACTGATGTCGCTTAGCCTAGATTGCAAAGTCCGGGAACACTGGTTGTACATGGCCCAGAAGCCACCGGAAAGACAGGCCTACTCAAATCTTACTTGGGACTTTCTGGCCTCAAGCATGCTTTCATTCCATGCTCCGAGTGTATCACGAGCCGTCACTTCTTGGAGCGGACTTTGGCAGCTTGTGTCGATGCAATCGAAACGGCAACCGACATATCTCTAGATGGAGTCATACCCTCGAGGTGTGAAAACCTCAGCACTCTGACAAGTTCTCTTGAACGTCTTCTCGAAGGCATTGACAAATTTGTACTCGTACTGGACGGTATCGATGAGCAAAGAGAGGCCCTTCCAACTCTGTTGCCGACTCTTGCACGTCTCGGCCAGCTCATTCCTTGCCTGAGTGTCGTGATGATCGTCACATTTCCTCATCCGCGACTCCTTCATCTTCCAGGTGCTCCACATATCTACTTCTCGCCTTATACTCGTGAACAAGCCATCCAGATCGCTTGCTGCCAACCACAACATATCTTCAGTGAGCCTCTGTCACCATCAGCCAACTACTCAGAAGAACTTGCTGCCGAGGATGATGCATGGCTCTGGTCGCGTTTCTGTGCTGCCGTTTGGGACTCATTGGCGAGTGGTGCAGCCCGAGATATCGTCGCCTTCAGATCCATCCTGGACAAACTCTGGCGGCCCTTCGTACAACCAATTGTCGACAATACATATGGCACTCGAGACTTCAGTAAACTCATGGTGGCACAACGTAAGCTCTTCCAGGCTGAAAGCTGTCTACTGGATTCGGTTATCGATGAGCCTCAAGTGGACACTAATATACTGACCGATGGTATGTGCTTTTTTGATCGTTGTCTTCTACGATACTTACTAACCATTTCGCAGTCACTCACGATCTACCCTACTACTCCAAATGGCTGCTCTGTGCCGCATATCTCGCGTCCTTCAATCCACCCCGTACAGATAACATCTACTTCATGAAAGCCACAGAGAGAAAGCGACGCCGAAAAGGAGGCGGCGCCATCGCTGGCCGCGAGTCGAAGAACCGCAAGATACCTAGACACCTTCTTTCACCAAGCCCATTTCCTCTCGACAGATTACTGTCCATTCTCCAGGCTGTGCTGCCTCATGATCTTACGCCGACTATAGACATCTATACACAGCTGGCGACGCTGTGTTCCCTGAGGTTGCTATTGAGGACGGCGGTTGTTGGTGGTGATGTACTTGAGCCAGGTGCAAAGTGGAAGGTCAACTTCGGTTGGGAGTACGCACTCAAGTTGGCTCGAAGCGTAGGCTTTGATATCACAGATCATGTAGCTGAATAGGAGTATAATATCAGCATGTCTTACTCAGCTCTGTGAAGTGAATGGACAGAACTACCAGCAGCCATACGTTTTCAACTATCTTCACTTAGAATTAACAGCGACACTATATGTTGACAAGAAATGGCATTGTTTCCGTCGAACCGGTGGGATGGCGCAGCGGTCAAGTAGTGTTCCTTCCGCTCAGTCAGCCCGAGCCCACCGGTTCGATCCTCGGCGAGGCCGATCTTTATGCCATGAGGGGTCCCAGTAATCCTCGCACGACAACAATAAGTAAGAAAAGCATACGTGCTTTCCTCTTTCCCTTCTAGCAATAACGGCGGCTGGGGGGGTTTCTGTTTTGCCAATTGTATCTCTCTATATGCCATGGGTTCTTGTTTGCACCAAGACAAACAGCGAAGAGTGTCAAGGACACCAACATCCAGGTAAATCTGGTGATATACGACTGTTTTAGTCACGTCAGTTGACTTCTGGCAGACCAGGGAGCAGCAACAACCCTAGAACATCACATAACGATAACATTATCGGTAGAATACAGAACAGATGAGACAGAAGAGTGGCAGCAGTAGTGGCAACGGTGAATGTGATTGTATGCAGGTGCTTCAAACGCACTTTTAGCAACGGAGTCTATATAACCTCCAGAGCCTATGCAGCAACCTCTCTCTTCAACTTAGTCTTGAGATTTGCCAAATCAGCCTCGGCCTTTCGCTTTCCAAGGACACCAGCGTCTGGAGTAGTGCTTCTACCTCTATCACCGCCACTAGCTCTCTTGACCTCATCGTGACATGAAGCATGGAACACCCTACCGCCAACCTTGACAGCATCCATCCACACCCATTCTTGTGCGTCTTCATGCCACTCGGGCTCGAACTTCTCCTGACAGATCGGGCAAGTAGCGTTTGCCGCAGCGCCAGTAGGTGCGGGGATGTATTTCTCACGCACACTGACCGGCTTGGAAGTAGTGGTAGTGGCCGAAGTCGTATCGGCAGCGGCTGAAGAGGCATCTACTTCGCGCAGACGGATCCACTCCATCTCATCGATATACCAGCTACGAGTGAGACCAGCGGCAAGAGCTGCGTCGGCGATACGTTGGTTGCTGCGGAAATGCCAGTCGAGATGGCGAGCCTTCTGGGCACGACCTTCGTCGGTGGACAAGAAGCGGCGACCACAGGTTGTGCATTGGTTTGGTTGTGCGTCGTAGAGGGTATGCACGACTTCTGGACGGAAACTGGAAGGGATGTTAGCCGAAAATCTCGGAGTGACGATGTGCAATGATAGATACTTCTTCAGAGCTGCGGCATTCATGGGGATGCGGACTTTGGCAGGAGTGCCTGGAGGCGGCATAGGTGTACTGCTCAATTTGGGTGCAAGCCCCTGGAGTTGTTGGAGGATCGATAGCGCAGGGGCGGGAGCTGCAGGTGGAGGAACAGGAAGACCCGATGCAGGTACAGGGGTAGCATTGGCTGATGCAGGTAGGATGTTTGCAGCACGAAGGGCATCAAGAAGAGGATTACCAGTCGGTCCAGCAGGAACCGCGGCAGCTGTACGAGGTGACTGATTGTTAGGAGGAGGCGGTGGCATTGCCCTCAAGGCAGCTTGGACGACGGGTGTGCTCGGTTTCTGTCCGTTCGCCGTAGACGCCAAGAGCTGCTCAAGTATACCAGGAGCAAATGCGGGAGGGGCGACAGGTGGCTGTGCTGAAGGAGTTGGTGCAAAGCCTTGAGGAGTAGGTGGCGGAGGTTGGAATGGAAGGGCAACAGGCGTGGGAGCCTGCCATTGAGATTGCTGTGGTGCAGCTGAAGGAGGAGGGTTGGGCTGTGATTGTACTGCTTGCAACTGTGCCACCTGCTTCTTGATCATTCCAATGGCATCTGAGTTCAGTTGTTGACTTTGCACGACGGCTTGGAGGTCGAGAAGAGCCTTGAGCTTGGTCTGCACTTGCGAGTCGTAAGGGTTGCGAGCAAATTCAGATTGGAAACCTGCGATCAAGCCATGAATATCTGCCTTCAGCTTGTTGAGATCATCCTGTGGGTTAAGCACGGCTGATAGCGAACGCGCAATGTCAGGAGGCAGCTGATGCGATGAGAACTGTTGAGGTGTGGGCTTGAACATGTTAGTCGTGTCGGAAAAATGATTAATGTTGATAGATACCTGTTGGCTGCGGAACCCATTCTGATACGCATCTTGGGGAGGCGGCTGGAACTGACCAGCGTTGTGCGGTGGGGTAGGCGTGTTTCTGTAGCTTGTCGACATGGGCCTTCCTGGCATATTGAGAGGCGTGCGATTCCTGGTTTGTAGTTGCACTGCGGCCGTTCTTGCCTTGATGAGCGCATTCTCAATAGTACGGGTGACTTCTGCGGGAAAAACTGGTCTTGGGTCCATAGAGCCAGGCACCGGTTCCTTCCAGGTCTTCAACATGGCTTCCATGCTTTTTCTTGTCTGGCTATCTACAAGAGTGTATGAGTCCATGAATGTTGAGAAGAGATTTCTTCCAAGGTAGACTGTGTATGGGGTGCCAACATTCTTCACGATCGAGTCGAGTACATAAAGCGCAGGCAGCTTGCGTCCAGGGGCAGTCTGCAGTCGAGTCAGTCACAAGTTTCCCTTATAGATCGTAGGCCTGTCTGATAGAACAAAGAGGTATCAATTCTCGATTTTCAGGGTCTTACCGTCTTGATGTGCTTTTCCAAAACCATAGCTATAGCTTGAGCATGTTCGGTGTTCTCCTTGGCGATGATGGTCAGGTTGCTAATCTCATATCTGTTGTTGTTCTGAAGATCTTGCAAAGATTCCTGGAAGTCCAGAGCGACCTCGTCAGAGATTTGGTCGGCAGACATGATTCTTCAAGGCAATATATTATTTGCAGCAGTAGAAAGAGAAGAGAAAAAGAAGAAGACTACGAGTCACGGATAGCTTCCTTCGAAAGTGGCTCAAGAAAAGAGACAAGTCAACGCGCTATCCGGTCCGTAGACAGAAGAAGATGCAGAGCCCTTACGTCGAATTGAACAACGACAAGGGGTGAGTAAATGGCAAGCAGCAAGTGAGGAACTTGCTTCACCAAAAGGCGTAAAATCAGAAGAGTGTGATGGATCAATACTAGCTATTGTCTCTTCTCGCCCACAATAAGCAGCCCAGTGCTCTCAATAGAAGTTGTCAAGAGCCGGCTCCTGATCTTCTGCGAAAACGCTGTGAAGAATCCTCCACTTTCACCCCGATGCCTTGTTTTTTCTGCTCGCGCTCACAATCTGCAGCAACAAGCTGTAGGGAGGCTCTCTTTGTTCTTGCTCTTTCTGGTTGTGTTGTTTTGTTTCTCTTTGCGGACAGATGATGGATCACAGATGGTGTAGCACAGAGGTTAGTTGTGGCTCTCAGAGGGCACGTCGGTCGACCGGACGCGTGTGCTTGATGTTGGCGGATGGTCGATGTGAGGAACTTTTCAAGTCGGAATGAAGAGAGCGGTGAAGAAGATTGTCGCAAGTGATGATCGTGATTATGAGACGTCCGTCGTTGTTCTTTGTCGCACGAGGTTCAAAGGGAAGCCTTAGTCGCTCATTGGCAAACTCTCCCACGGCCTTGGCAACGCCGAGGATGACATAGGCAACCACTTGCATTCACGATATAATGCAGGCCCTGCCAGCCCTGTCTGCATCACCTAAACCACTACCTACCAAAATAATAAAATTTTCCAAGACCGTAACAAGCACAATCAATCAACCAATCAACATGAAGTTCACCATCCATCTCCTCCTCATCGCGTTCCTCATGGCTTTGGCCTACGCTGCCACCGACAGCAAGCAAGTCATCGTCAGCTACCCCAAGGACACGCCCGACTCTGTCATCGAGCACGCAATGTCTGTTATCAAGGAAGCTGTAAGTATTTTTTCGCATCCTTTGCTATGATGTTACATTGGCTCACAAATATCAGGGTGGCATAATCACTCACGAGTACAAGACCCTCATCAAGGGCTTTGCTGCCACTGCACCCTCCAAGGTCGTCAACAGTGTCAAGGCTTTGGGCGAGAAGTACCAGGCTATCGTTGAAGACGACCAGGTCGTCTCGGTAGCTGGAGGATCTTCGTAAAGCATGCTTTACATGAGCTGGAACTAGAAAGGAAACGAGAAATGGAATAGGCGTTTGGATGGTACAGGGATACCCCACAGGACGGATGGGATGGAATGGGTTTGGTCACAACGCACTCTAGGATATGGCAAGGAAAGGCGTAGTTGGTTTTGGTAGCATTGACACAGGAACATTATAAACACACATGATCTCTGAAATCACTTGTTACCTCCCCATTGCCCAAGCGCAGTGAGTGCATAGTACAATCACTACCACGGTCACGTGATCGAGGTTTCTAGTTCTATCGAGTCCAATCTATGCGCTTCCCATGTTGGAATTGCTTTCTCAAGTCTTTCCAAACAGTCCGACCTCACTCAGTATCCACAAATCGCAAAGTGCTGATGACCATCCCTCGCGCTTCTCCATCTCCCCCATCTCGCCCTGACCGTTGAGAATCGACCGCATCTGGGGTACTACCAAAACCAACTAAAAACGCCATGGCTGGGCCACCCAAGAAAACAACCCACGATACAGTAAAGCTCTCTTTAGCATTGTTTTTCTCATCTTTACAGAAAAGACGAACAACAAAAAGACATGGACGCTAACACACTGAACAATCAGCTCATGGCAAGAGCAGTCATGCTGCCCATCAACAACTTCAACCCCGGCACACCCCGTGTTGATGGTGTGGAACCTCGTCTGAAGCAAATGATTGCAAACTCCGATGCCCTCGACAGTCAAGTGAGGTAAGAACGACATTCGATTCACCTACGTCTCAGAACACTACTTCAACATGCTTCAAATCTCGGGTTTCAATTGCAAAGTGCTAAATCTACTTTTCTCTGCCATCTAGAAATAGAATGTTCAATGCCGCATTCGCACCCGAAGCTATAAGAGCAAACGACACACGTCCAGAGATCTCAGAACAGACCACTGCCGAAGTCCTCACAGCCCTGGACTCGTTGCGCAGAGTGGGAGAGTACAATGCGCGCGCAAAGGAGTCGAGACAATTTCTGCTCGATACGCTGAAGAAGTACGACAAGTCTGGTGCTGCTACTACCACCGGAGCAGAACGTAGGAAGAGTGCTGCTGGTCCGGCTCCTGTTGCGCAGATGGGAGCTTCTTCTGCTGTGGTTGCAGAAAGTGCGAAGAAGACGGTTGTGGCACCGACTGCGCCTATGATGAATGCTCCTTTGCCTGCACCTTCTGCGGCCCAGACGTTCCTCTACCAGACAACTTCCAACATTGACGCGAGCAGAGATCCTAGAAGGCACTAGGAGTGTACAGTTGGTTTGAGGGCATGCAGCCAGAGAGTACTTAGCATCACCCGCTCGTCTCACGACGCTTGTTTCCGTTTTACAGCATGATACCCAAACGACATAAGTTTATCTTTCATTTCAACCGTAAGATACCGAGCCTAGAGGAGCAGAGATGTTCTCGTTGGCCATGCTGAGTCTGGCGCAAAGTCCCAAGAATACCACCGTCTCTGTAGCAGCGAGATAGTTCAGCGCGTCCAGTAGGATTTTCAAGTGTCTGGTGAAGTTGTCCTCGAAGCGTTTGAGGTTGTCGTCGAGCTTTTCCAGCCTGTGTGGGTCGTGCTCCGTTTTGCCAGCCTCGGTCTTAGCGAGATCTGGATCACTTACCGCGAGGTTACGTGACAGTGACGCAGTATAGTTGGCGAACATTGTGCAAGTAGCCATGACTTTGGAGTTGATCTGTCTGTATGTTAGTTACCATGCTGTGAATAAGATTATCCGCGACGTACCCTGAGCAGCTTGGAATTCGTCAGCATGCACTCCTTGAGACACGTGGCTAGGAAGTCGACATGGTCTTGCATCAGTTCGTCAACAGTGCGCTTGACCTTTCCGCCTTCGGCAACGCTTTCTGGTGCTTCTGCCTCGCTCAATCGAGTCATAAAAGCAGTCCAGTTGGGCTCGATCACTTCACTTGTGCAGAAGTACAATAACTGCTGCACGAAACAAAGCATGCGGCTCCGCAAGCACCATGCTCTGCGTTTCCAATCTTCGATTCGTCGGTCCGAGCTCTTGTGGCGCCAGCTCGTGACCTTCGAGTGGTCAACCCATGAGCTCACCAGTAGCTGTTCGAGGTGACGCAAGGAAAGAATGTAACGGAAGAGCAGTTGGTATCTGGTCAATGTCACCCTCGAGACGACCAGCGATAGAGGGAATGGAACAGCATAGTCAAAGGTAAGTGCATCGAAACCGGTGATGTCTCGCTCGTCTCCAATGACACTGGCTGCTGGTGTGTAGGAAGTGATGCTTCCACCATCAGCATCCAGGCCCTTGACGTTGACGACCTGCATCAACCATCCAGTCAGACCGACTTCGTTCATGACAACCTTGACATCTTCTTTGAAAGGGTCCTCGGCTGCGACACTTCCAGGCTGGCGCAACACAATATCCAGAAGCGACTGCAGCTTTCCGATATTAACAGATTTAGCAGGCTTCTTAAGCTCTGAGTGACCGAGTTCGAGGAAGTAAGAAAAGAAGTCGGATCGGTCCAAGAAGAAATAGTGCTTCAAGCTGCGAAGGCGTGCAGGAAGAGCATGCGTGGTAAGTAAGAGTGTGAGAAGCGAAGAGTTGGCAAAGGCGTAGGCAGAATTGGCGTTGTCCAGAAAGCGGACATCATCGAACGTATGAGGAACTTGATCATCCATGTCTCTTGATACATCCACGCCACCACACTCTCGAACGACGTTCAAGTATTTGCCAGCCAACAACACTTTGTCCTTGACAGATTCCAGCTGTGGGGGTACATCTTCGTGTCGGATGGTGTAGCGCTTCTCCCAGTACTCATCGGTGTAATCTTGCTCCAGACCTTCTCGGCGAATACTCTTCTGCTCTTTGATAAGAAATTCGGAATGTGGATCTCGTACGTTGCCGTGATGGAGCCATTCATTCAACATGGCCATGTAGGGTCTGGAGGACTCGCGCAACAGAGTGGTAAGTAGGGTTCGAGCGGCAGGGTCGCCAGACATGGTGGCTAGACGCTTGGTGATCAGGCGCAACACACTACCTCCCTTGCACACCTTTCTCCCGACGTTTCCAGCGTCTCTACCCTCTCGCAAAGATTCCAGAATGTTTTCGAAATCATCAGATTCGTCCAGGTCATCGTCATCATCTTCAAGCATTGAGTTTTCCTTCAGAATTTCATGAGCCAGGCTGTACAATTGAAACATCATGTGGCTGGTAGGTTTGGTGTGGAGGTTCAGGACATGGAGAGTAAATGATTGGTTGGTGAGCATCTGATGTTCCAATTGAGCGACAAGGATTAAATAGTCCTTGAGCAGCTTCCTCATGGCGGCGCAAAGGGCATGGTTGACGGCGCCAAACTCTTCCCGGCTTTGGACCTCGACAAAGGCTTCGACAGCGGCATATTGTGTAGCCATTCTCAGCATGGAAAGAGTCAAGTCTCTCAAGCTCGGATCAAGACCAGGCAGAAGCCGAAATTGTGGACCAGTAAGACGGCTCTTTTCCTCTTGTGGCTGATAGGCATCGGTGTAGCGGACATACTGGCCCTCGAAACCCATAAAAACGAACAGTAGATCCTGGATAATTGCGGTCTCTTGAGCATCGAGGGTCATGGAAGACAGAGGTTCAGGCTGGAGAGCAGCAGGCGCATGGGCGGCTAGAGGTGGGATAGAGACGCGAGATGCCAAGGGGGCAGAGGTATGAGGTATCAATGAAGCCCGAGGGTTCCAGGCAGGAGTAGGGTCGACATTGCTGGGGATTGGATCGGGGTGCCTTGATTTCGAGGGCTGACCGGGGTGGGTAGAAGGCTTGTGGACGCTCCGGACACGTGTGATAGTAGCAGAGCGAGATTCATGTTGATGCGACTCGACGCGGACGTGGGCGTTTCTTTGCGAGTAGGCGTCGGGTTGAGGGTTCCTTTGCGAATAGCCTTCTGGTTGAGCGCTAGCACGAGGGACTCTCTGGCGGTGCGAGGCCGGCGTTCTTCTGTCGGCAGCTGACATTATCCAGTATTCGCATGGCTGCAAGCTGAACAGAGTCCAAGTGCAAGCGCGTTGCTGTGTCTGGCCGACGCGTTGGCGCAGGGTCGGGAACACATTGAAGAGGTCAAAGCTCTCGCAAGTGCATCACCGTCGCCGACTGCTGCTCGGTGCTTCGTGCTTCAGTAGACAATCACCTCGCCCTCTGTCATCAACCTCTCTCGTCCTTCCGCTCTTCCCCAACTCATCGTCCTCATTCCCGACAAGCCATCGCAGTAAACACTCCTGCTTCGCATCCCGTCAAACACCTACATACACCGCCACCGCTCGCTGTTCCCCACCAACTCCCGCAGCCATGTTCATTGCTCGTTCCGAATATGGTGATTATCACGACGAACCTTTCCTCTGCCAGCTTGCTAACATGTTCGTTCAGATCGCGGCATCAAGTGCGTCACCTTTCCCTACTCCATCTTCCGACAGAATACTCATTTCAGTATAGCACCTTCTCGCCCGAAGGCCGTCTCTTCCAGGTAGAATACTCGCTCGAGGCCATCAAGCTCGGTTCCACTGCCATCGGTGTATGTCCTATCGCTACATGTTCGATCCCATACTCCCTCTCTGACCAACAAACAGGTCGCAACGTCGGAAGGTGTCATCCTTGGTGTCGAGAAGCGCGTCACTTCAACACTGCTCGAGACTAGTTCCGTCGAGAAGATTGTCGAGATCGACAGACACATCGGTGCCGCCATGTCCGGCCTCCAGGCCGACGCCCGTAGCATGATTGAACACGCCAGAATCACCTCGCAAAGCCACGCCTTCAACTACGCCGAACCTCTGTCCGTCGAGAGCTGTACCCAGGCTGTTTGCGACTTGGCCCTTAGATTCGGCGAGGGTGCCGAAGGCGAGGAGAGCATCATGAGCAGACCCTTCGGTGTCGCCCTGCTCATTGCTGGCTTTGACGAGAACGGTCCATCACTGTAAGCACCGAACCCTCTTCTACTACCAAACACAGATTCTGACCATTCAGGTACCACGCCGAGCCCTCGGGCACATTCTACCGCTACGACGCAAAGGCCATTGGCTCTGGCTCAGAGGGTGCACAGGCCGAGCTACAGAACGAGTTCCACAAGTCATTGACACTGGCAGAGGCCGAGGTTCTGGCGCTCAAGACGCTGAAGCAGGTCATGGAGGAGAAGCTGGATTCAAAGAACGTGCAGTTGGCCAGCGTCACCAAGGACAAGGGCTTCAGGATATACGGCGATGAGGAGATGGCATCGGTCGTGTCCAGACTCGAGGCCAACTAAACTTACGTCATGTTGATTCTATGTATTAGGCGCATCGCATCGGCGCAAAAGAGGCGTAATGATAAATGCATTCCAAAGAGACAGACATGTGTTTTCCCGATGGTAGCTTTTGAAGAATGGGAACAGAAGGTCTAGAAAACATGCAATTTATGCTGCAACCCCGTCTGAATTTAATGTACACAGCAGCCAACTCCAGAAAGCATCACCGTACTGGGCGGGCGTCTAGAAGGGGTTGTCTTCGGGGGCGATCTCCTTGATGAAGTGGCTGCCAATGAAAGGAACCTTCTGCATGATATCCTTTCGTACCTTGGGGACGTCGGCGAAGAAGAAGAGGGCGAAGATACCGGCAACGGCACCGAAGCCAGCAGCGGTGGTACCGCTAAAAGAGGCCTTGTTAGCAAACTGTACGAGGATGGACTGAGGGCGATGGATTGAAGAGTGACGGATTCGAGGGTTTGAGAGGTGGATTCGAGGGTGAAGGCAAAGGGTTGTTGATGTATATATGGGAGAAGAGGCGGTTGACGTACAAGATTCTGGCGCGGTGGAGGTCGATGCCGTGGAAGTTGGCGCCAATCTTGTAGCTAGAGATCGAGCGGATCAGTATTCGGATGCGATGGTTGGGTAGACTCGGGCAAGTCTCACTTGGGGCCGTATTTGCTCTGGTAGGCCTTGTAGTTGGGAAGGCTGACCCAGGGCTGCATGCCGTGGTGGCCCTCGAACTTGGTGCCGAATCCGGCCTATAGGGTCATCAGTATGGGCGCGTAGGTGTTGAGATTGATGAGGCGTACGGCTCTGATCTGCGACGGCTGCATTGTGAGTTGTGTGGTGGTATTAGGGTGACGTTCAATCGACAGTTCGCCGTCGTCGCTCCCTCAACTTGCGCTTGCTTCGGCTTCCGCTGCTGACCATCGAGAAGGCGTGACAAAATGATCGGCCCGCCCGGCCACAAGTCGCCGTCTCTCGCAGCTGTCACCTCCCTGTCCACGTCCCAAACAATGCCACATTGCTGCGACCAAGCATTCACTTTCTGCTTAATTGCTCTCTATCACTCTTCTACTTGATCAATTCACATACAGAAACAATGCGCTGATCTCTTATCATGTTTGGTTATCCGCACGCCTTGGCTTTTCTGTAGCATACCGCAATCGCTCATTGATCTTGGTCGCATTCAGCTATGGAGTCTACTATGAGTTCCAAGGTCACCGGTGTGTCGCATAACCTCTCACCTACCTCTCTGTTCTGACATTCTATCTAGTCGAGTACCATGATCCCTCTGGTATATTTCCCTTAATCTCGCGTGACCTAGCATCCAGGCTCCCCTTGCGCAACCTGAACTGGAAATCTCCCTCGAGGCCTTTGCGCTCTATTGGCGCCCTCCATGTAGAGTTCGTTCCCGATGCCCAGACCGAGGCTTCAGAGAGCGACAAATTGCAGCGTGTCGATTCCTCCGGTTCCAGATCTGGCCCCGCTTCAGTCGCCAAAGAGAGAAGGCACCAGATCCCCGGCCTCCGCCAGACCCCTTACCTCAGGATCTTTCTGCTACGATGCGACGACAAGGACACATACAAGGCTTCGTCACGCCAGCTTCTCCGCGACTGGATAAACGAAATTGCTCCACCTTCCCAGAGTTCCTCTGCTATAAACCGCTCAGAGGACCACGATGCTGCTGAATGGCTCATTCTGCATGTAGTCATTCCTGACACCATCGCCGCTTCCGAACCTCGCTGGACTGCTGCATCTAAGAAAGATCCCGACGAATTGGTTGAGAGGCCGTCGAACACCACTAAATGGCCCGGCAAGAGCTCGAGAACTGTTTTGGACAAGATACGCTCTGATTTTACCGCTTCTTCCAAATCTGGACCGGAGCGTATCGCTCAAATCAGGCTGCAGAAGAAAGATATCCCTCCACAGCTACTGCCACAGACGCCTGTCTCTCAACCATATATTGAGAGTCCGCAAGAACAAGACAATGCCTGGCAGGACCTTGTCGCCAAGTTCAAGACCTTGATTCTCATGTCTTTTGACCTGCGCGTACTACAATACGAGGACGATATTCGTGAGAAGGATTCCCAACGTGCTCTACCTGGCTGGAACTTTTGCACTTTCTTCACATTGAAAGAAGGTCTAGCTCGCGGTTTTGAGAGTGTCGGTCTGGTCGAAGACGCTCTGGCAATATATGATGAGCTTTCGGCAGGACTCGATTCTGCTCTGCGTGACAATGAATCTGGTGCTGCCCAAGGTACTTTCCTTGGCGATCTTGGACTTCAGAAACAAGCTCTTCTAGAGATGATTGACGCGCAGCCGGATACACTCAAGCTTGAGCAACTGACTTCGCAGTTTCGAGAAACATTCAACCAGCCCCTGGATCTTACTAAGAAGGACTACCGCGGTGATATTGTTTCGAGCACTATATCTCTGTTTGACTTTCGATCATACATTTTCGCAAGGCAGAGAACACTTTTGCTTCGCCTGAGCGCTGGAAGTGGTAACCTTCAACAGGCCAGACCTTCCAGCGCCAAAAGTAATTCTAAAGACGACAACCTGACCTTTGCTGCTGAAGTTTGTAAGAGGGCAGCTCTGTTCGCTGCTACTAATGCTCGTGCTCTCCGCAACGGTCTTACCGACGGGTACGGTTTCATCCTCGTGCATCAGATAGATTTTTGTGTTGATAGCTGTGTAGGTCTGAAATCAATTCTCATCTTTCTTCTCTCGTGGAAAATATCGCTTCTTCCTGGACATACGCTGTGCTTGATCAGGTGCTTGATGAGACCGCCTCAAAAGATTTTCCCTCGTCTGGGGAGAAGCTATCGCCATTGCCACAAAGCCAGGCTTTGGGTGTCTATTCTAGAAAAGAGACAGGCGGCAGCTTCAATTTTCCTCAGGGAGCAAACACTCACCCTACGCGATCAAGCTCTCTGCAGCGCAGCGCGTCGTCCTCGTCACAATTGACACCACAAACCATTTATGAAAACGAACGATACGCAAAATCCAGTCCCAATCCACAGCCAGATGCTGCAATCACGAATGGATCTGGCATCGCTGTCCTTGCTTCTGGCCGGGCTCAGCTTCTCCTTATGCAGCGAAGGATTATCGAGGCTCTTGCAAAACAGAAAGGGTGGCTCTCAGGCTGGGCCGCGATCAAAGCGACACAAACACTAGCTGATGTAGACCTTGACGGGAAGGAGGAAGTTAAGCCCGGTGAAGAAGCGTTTGGAGCATCACCATCAGCTTTGGAAATCGAAAAGACAGCACAACTGCTTCTTAGTGGCCCGCTGTCGGCTGCACTCGCATCTTTGGAAGAGTTTAGGGCTGTCTATGAGGTAACAACGTCCTGTCCGTTTCGTCCGATGCATCAACTGATATCTTGAAAGCAATTGAGCCAGCTCGCAGTATCACATTTTACCACAGCAAATCACACCAAGTCTGCAGACTCTGTCATGAGCGATCTTGCCATACTCAAATAGTAAGTCTCCATGAGTACCACAACACTCCTAAGCTCAACTGACTTTTTCGTTAGTCAACTCGGCGATGTTGCTCAGGCAGCTAGTTACTTCCAGCGCTCGTCTGCGACCTTCTCCAAGACGAGTTGGTCATATGTCCATGGTGAGATACTGAGGATATATGCCAAATGTCTGAAAGATCTGCACCGACGAGATGAATACATGAGAGTGATGCTGAGCCTATTGGGCAAGGTCGTCGCACGTCGCACAACAAGAGCATTACCCAGAGTACGCAATGCTTCTGCATGGCTGGACGAAGAGACCGTCGACGTTAGTGGTGTCCTTGGAGAGCTCGTAAGCTTCTCAGGGGAACTTCCCTACAACTTCACGACTCCGATGTCTGATTTCTTCGCCGAGATCGATGTCAGCCCAGAAGTTGTACTCCATCCGGATAAGGATGGATTCGGTTTGGACATTCGCCTCAAACATCTTCTGGATGAGGACCTCGTAGTCGACCGCGTCAGATTACGATTGGTACTAGTAAGCGACGCTAGCCAGGAGATACTTCTGCAGAGTGATGGTCCTCTGGAGCTGAATCGAGGGCTTGCGAAATTCCAAGTTCACTCGAATGTCACAACGTACGGGCATTACTTGATCGACAAACTGGTGCTAGAGTCTAAGAAGCTCCACTTCTCACACGACTTCCAGCCGAGGCCACAGACGACACCTTTAGGCATAACCAATGCCAACATGTCCGGGAGAAGACCCAGCATGAACGGGCCCTCGCTACTGGTTTATCCTCATGGTGAATCTTTGGAAGTCCGGGCAACACTGGCCAACGATATACACATTGACAAGCTACGATCCATTGTGCTTACAATCGCGACAGGACGCAACAACACTGAAACTCTTAACCTGCGGCTGAAGTCTGCCTCCGCTGGGCTGAGGTTGCATACTGCAGATGCCGAGATTATAGAAAGCAATCACAGTCAGCTAGACACATCACAGGCTGGTATGCTCAAGCTCGGTGCTGCGGACGAGGGAATAGACGTCAAAGTCCGGGTACCTTATAGTACAGAACGCAGCCTCGATGAGCTTACTGTAAAGCTGGAGGCACATTATCAGACCAGCCAGGGAACGTTCTCGTACCTCCGCACTTCTGCGATTGCAGCAGCGCTGCCCCTAGATGTTGATGTTAATGACATCTTCAAGTCTCAGGCCCTGTTCTCGCGCTTCAGTATCAGAACGACAAACACGATACCACTGAAAGTCACGAATGTACAGGTAGAGGAGTCACAGGTCTACGGAGTGCGAGCTTTACCTTGCCCTTTGCTGGTGACTGTGTTCGACAAACAGCCGGCCAGCCTAACATACAAGATTACGCGAAAGGATGCGGAAGGAAGCAGATTCAACAAGAAGGAAGCTGCGTTGGCACTGACCGTCGAGTATGTACGCTCAGATGAGGCCATCTTTGAGAAGCTTGGCGATGTGCTTGAAAAGGCAGTTGCAAACAGCCCCTTTGCGGCTTTGCGACGCCTGCTCGTACCCACCTTATTGAACAGAGCAAAGTCATATGTACTAGCTCAGCAGCTTGAGCAGGCCGTACTGCTCAATGAGTTCCAAGTACCTTCGTACGAGGCAACAGGCTGGGGAAAGATGTTTGCCAGTCTCACCGCTGACAAGCGACAAGGTCTGGACGAGTGGTTGCAGGAGTGGCATTCGGTAAGTCTTTCCATTTGACGTTGAGCACGTATTCCATCCTCGTGCTAACATCTGTGCAGAACAATCACAAGTTGCTTCTTGACGAACCTGTGGCAGCTACCTTGTCGAGGAAGATCAGACTTTCCGTCGAGGTCCCAACTGTCGATGTTTTGCACACCATTACTCTCCACCTTGGTAGCGATGACTCTAGAGATGCTATCATCATTGGTCGTCCTATGCCGGCCATTCTTACCATTAAGCACACCAGACGCTGGGCTTCTGCAGAAATAGCGTCAGGTACACCTCTGACGTTCACGTATACCATCGACGCTCCCTCAGACGGCCCATGGCTCGTCGCTGGACCCAAACGCTCACGCTTCGATTACAAGTCGGACGAAGAAGAGACCAAGATCTCGCTCGTTCTGGTACCTCTGAAACCAGGCATACACCTCCTGCCTTCTGTGGACATCCAACCGGTCACCGCTTCTGCCGCCAACTCTGAGTCGAACGGCCTCTCAAGGTTGCTCAGTCCAGGACAGAGCAATGCCCCTGCCGAGCAAGAAACAACACAGCCGCTGGTTAGCTGCGAGACTGATTATCGCAACTCAGGTGAGACTGTCCTGGTTGTACGGGAAGCGAGAACGACAACAGTGACGGTGAGGGAGAGGGATATCATGCCAGCGTTGCAGAGGATACCTACCGCTACAGAGTCGGTCAGAGCAAGTGTTGACAGTACTCGAACGTCCAGACTCCAATAAGGTGCGGACGTCAGTCTGGAGTAAGTAGATGCGTATCTGATCAGACGGATTCCTCCCGTGCCCGGTTTTTACTTTCAGAATTGCCTCCTTCACTTGCTCACGGAATCTTCTTGGATCGTTCCCTTGTTTGCTTCCATCCATTTCTTCACTATATCTCGTCACCGTCTGTATCGCACGGACCTCCGTATGTTCTATAAAACGATGGAGTGGTTGCAGTCTGCTCTCTTCCTCTCTCTGCCACTCCACCAGATATCGTTGGTCTACGCCTTGGTCTACATCAAAGATCACTACCAATTACCAACACGACTCATGTATGTTCATGGCGACCCATTGTTAGCAGTACAAGACTGACCTTCGGCTCTCTAGATCATTGCTACCACAGTAGCGCCAACTTTGGTCTGCGATCTCACACCGACTTCCACCTCGTGCACCATACACGATCATTCAGGCTTCGTCACTTTGATCCCACGATCTCTACAACCGAGCACCTTCCTCTTCCGATCTCCTTCCAATCATCTCTACGCTTCCATCCCCTACAGCAACCATGGTCGTAAGTATCCCTTCCTCTCTACTTTCCCCGCCGGTTTCCCATCTAATACAAACTTTTCAACAGGGAGGCAGCCGTACCTTCATCGCCCTTGTCATTGTCACCATTACCTCCCTTGTCGGCAAACTGGCTTGGGACGGCAAACACCCCAAGGCAGGAGCAAGCAACAGCAAGAAGAAGGACAAGGGAAAGAAGAGAAGAGATCGTTCACCATACAAGTCCTCTGTGGGCAGACCTGAACATCATGATCCTGATGAGGTGAGCAGATGCTGCTCAGTCTTTGAAGATTGAGAAGTGACAGCACAGCCAGAATGCTCTGCTGAGACTCGTGCTTGGAGAGGAAGGAAGGAAACATGGATAACGAGAGCAGAGAAAGCGCCAAAGGGCAGCAATCATTTTGTACAAAAGCACATGGAAGCACAGGGAGCAAAGAAAGTGATCAAAGAATTCACATTTCCTCTTAAGTTCGAAGAATGCTCGATCGAACAAACATCATAATTACACATTTCAACTGTTTCCCTCAATGTTCCCCCCTGCCGGTGTATACGCCATTCATTCAAAATACATGTAAGAAACGGATCTAGGAACTCGTCACCGACTCCCTTTGCTCGCGTTCCATCTGATCGATAAACTTCTGCCACGTATCGATGGTCGAGCGGAAGTACTCGCAATTGGCATCTGCAAGCCCACCCAGCGTCTCACGGAACTCTGTTGCTTTGATACGCTCGAAATCATCCACCTCCTTGACGACCTCGATGTCAAAGGCCTCACTCGTCTTCTTTGCAGCCTCGACTTCGTTCTGCAGACGTTCGATCTGGAGCTCGAGTTTGCGGACGCGCTCTTTACGGGCTGTTTCGTGGTCAACACCGCGCACGTCTTCGATTTTGGCGCGGATGAAGCCAGAGGCTCCCATGCTGGGTCCTGAAGCGAGGTTGTCGCGCTCGCTGGCGGCTTTGGTCAGGTATTCAGATAGGCCTTCAAAGTCGAGTTGTTTTTGCTCGCGCGTCTTGAGGAGGGCTTTTACTGAGGCGATGTAGGCCTCCATATCACGCAAACTACCGAGATAGTCTTGATCCGTGTATTCGCGCAACTCTTTCCATGCTTGCGAGTTCGCTTGTATGCTGGAGCCGAAGCTGGTGAGGTCGTTTTGCACACCGGGTTCGAGTTGTGCGAGCTTTTGGAACTGTGTGGCTAGGTCGGCGTAGTCGGCTTCGAGATCTGATTCGCGGCGTGCGAGACGGGAGACGGATTTGGAGACGGTGGAGAGATCGTCGTCGAGTTTGTCGGCACGTTCGCGGACGTCGACGAAGCGGCGGTCGGTCTTGTGGGCTTTGGCAAAGGCGTTCAGGAAGCTGTCTGTCCAGGTTTCCAAGACGCTGGGGGCAGCGGGCTCGCCGGCACTCATGCCGCGGGCGGCTCGGGAGCGCATGGTCGAGTTCCATGCGTCGCTTTCGAGGAACTGGGCGAGAAGGGCAGCGCGACGGAGGACAGGGTGTAGTGTGAGACGGCTCAGGAAGCGGTTCAGAGCGTGTGCGCGGCGCGAGGTGAAGTCAGGGCCGAAGCGGTCGCCGCGAACGTACTCCATCTTGTGCTTGTCGGGCAGCGGTGGAACGGCACATTGCGGGTACTCGCGCGTAAGGTGTTTTTGCAAGAAGACGAAGTCGGTGAAGCGGCGGCGTAGTGCCGAGTGGTCGTTGACGAAGGACTTGAAGTCGGTATCGGTGGTGACGAGGTACGAGATGAAGGGGTTCTGGGTGCCCTCGTTCTCCTTCTGGGGGTCTGTCACACGGCACTCGAGCTTGCCGTGCAGGCCAGGGCCAGCGAGGTCGACATTTGCGTCGTCGGCGGTCGGTTCGTACTCCATGGCCATGTGTCTTGAGAGAATGCGTTGTAAGGATTGGCAAGTCGCAAGTCTGGGTCCAGCTCGCTCTCGGCCCAAAGAGCTGCCGCTGTCTGAGTGCCATCTGGGGTTGGCCATGACGTATGCTGTTTCTGGCGTCTAACCTCTTTTGCTTCTCTTCAATATCGAACGCGTCTTCGTTTCGATTCTGTCTTCGCGATATTGTAATTCCTCTTCGTCTTGTCGTAGGACACGAAACCGAGCCTTGAACCACGTCTCGTTCTCGAGAGCCCGACAAACGAACCATATTCGTCGCCTACCCCGTACAAACACGCGCTGCATCTTGGACTCGTACACACTCTGACCATCACCCCGCATGATAGCTATCTAATCTCGTCCATGTCCCTTCTCGAATACTGCTGCCGTGTTCGGATACATCTTGTATAGATCCTCATACACTTCTCATTGACTCTGCCTATCTCCAGCCTCTTTCTGTCTGCTTGATGACGTGTTATTCTGCGCCATAAGCATGAAAGGGCGGCAGCTGTCTCGAAGGATGCAGTAGCCGCCAGCCTCAGTATATATGACTGCTCACCGGTAGACAATTCATCTGCTTGTCCACCCTGTGTAGACAACCTTCCGTCTCCTTTCTCCAAGATCACAGGTGCAAGAAACTGCTCAAGATGAATACTCTTGCTTTAGCAATATTCGCCGTCATCTTGACTGCGCTCGGTCGATTCATCTACAAAGCCTATCTCTGGAGACGACATGCCGCAACACTCGCAAGTCAATATGAGCTGTTGGTTTTCCGGCCTGTTCCACTGACTGTTCTGCCCAACAGCCTGGTCCACCTCATCATCCGGTGTTTGGACACTTGATGGCCATGGCAGAAGCCTCGCGAGCCTCCCCTCGAGCATGTGCAGGTCAAAGTCTGCCTATGATGGTCAAGGACAAGTACGACTTGCCCGACTTATTCTATTTGGATCTGTGGCCATTATCAGTCCCGCTATGCGTTACAACTCATCCATCATACAGTAGCCAGTTTCTCAGTCAGAGATCAATGCCCAAACACCCAGGTATATTGTTCATCGATGATCACGCTTTGGGTACTGCAGACTGATCAATGCCAACAGTCCTCGGAGAAGCTCTCTCGGTTATAACTGGAGGCGGAGATATGCTGACAAGTGATGGCCCTCAATGGAAGATATGGAGATCCGCCTTCAACCCTGGTTTCTCTGTCGCCCATCTCATGACCATGATGCCTACAATTGTTGACAATGTAGCTACGTTTGCTCAGATTCTCCAGAAACACGCAGTCAATAACGAGCTATTCCGCATGGAACATCATGCAACTCGTTTGACCATAGACATCATCGGCAAAGTGGTTCTGTAAGCTGTCCCTCACTTTATGAACTGTCCTCCTGGGCTTATTTCAAACAGGGACGATGACTTCAACTCTCAATTGACGGAACATCCACTTGTCACAGCTTTCGAAAGTCTAGTCAGATGGATGAAGATAGTCCGTAAGTTACTCTCGTCCCCAGATAATCAGTCCTCTGATTTCATTAGCCGGCACGCAAAGACCCCTACAAGTCTTCAACATCTTTCGGCCATTCGTACAGTGGTGGAACCTGAGACAAATGGATACGTATGTGGGCAACATCCTCGAAGAGAGGTTTGCATCGCGTAACACCAGAGGCAAGAAGAAACATGTCATCGATCTAGCACTCGAGACTTACCTCAAGGAAAACAATGTCGACGATGTCTCGAAACTCGATCCAAAGTTCAAGGATGCTGCATTGCGAAATATCAAGATCTTCATATTTGCTGGCCACGATACAAGTAGCTCATCGATATGCTACTGCCACTACCAACTCAGTCAACACCCAACAGCACTTGCTCGATTACGAAAAGAATGCGAGGAAATCTTTGGAAAGGATATGAGTAAGACTGGCGATATGATCAAAGCCGACCCCTACCTACTCAACAAGATGAGATACGGAGACGCAGTCGTTCGCGAAACACTAAGGATTTTCCCTCCTGCGAATACCGTGCGCATCGGAGCTGAAGAGTAAGTGACATGTTTCAAGCCGCACGTCGTATTGCTTACACACCGTTAGCTTCTTCATCACCAATCCCGAAACTGGTGAACGCTACCCTACAGATGGCTGGCTTCTCTGGGCTCACAACCTCGGCCATATGGTCAACCCTAAGATATGGGGAGAAGACGTCTACTCTTTCCGCCCAGAACGCTGGCTCGTTCACGAGACACAAACCAAGAATCCAGCAGACCGTGAGGCTTTCATGGCATTCGCCAAAGGCCCTCGTAATTGCATTGGCCAAGAACTGGCAATGTTGGAACTGAAAATGGTGCTCGCCATGACGATGCGTCAGTTCGATTTCAAAGAAGCGTTTACAGAAGTGGAGAAGTTGAAGAATGATGGTTCAGGCTATCCGAGCGATTTGAGTGGTGTGCAAGAGCAGTTTGGTCAGAAGGCCTATCAAATCCAGCTAGGTACCGCGAAGCCGAGGGAGGGTATGCCTTGTCGTTTGAGTTTGGTCGATACGTAGGAACTTCGCTTCGAATTGTCAAGCTATGAACATTATTTGATCACTTTCAGTATCATACGATTTCTGCAATCGCGAAAGTTGTCTCGATGTGAGGGGTGACCCTGAATTGGGTGGTTGCCAGGGTCGTACCCTCAACCAGAGTGTCTGACATCTTTTTGCCCTTACTCTTCGCCCGATGGTCTCTAGATTATGTCAGTCTCCGTACTTAAGCGTCAAGTATGTAGAAACATACTCCTATCACAATACAAGAGTCAAGCCATGTAGTCGTTGAAATTTGGTCAAATTTGTCTCTGAAGTCTTATTTGAAACGAGCTTCGAGATAAATCCATTGTCTCGACTGTCGCCTGCAACTCTCACTCATCATCGACTTTCACCATGATATGCGATACACGGTATGAACCTGTCGAGTTCAATTCGTGTCATTCGATAGAGAGAAATGCGTAACCTCAGATCGTTCTCGTCGCCAACACGGCTAAACCTTCCGCGCCACAGCACGAAGCCTAACATAATTGAGATACTGGCTCCCATCCTCCTCCCTCGTCACTACAGTCTCCAAAATCTCACACACCTGCTTCACAATATCCACTCTCTTGCTTTCCTCCACAATATTCAACATCTCCGCTCCCATCAACTTGATCCATCCTTCCAAGCCACCAGACCCATCAGCCGACTTTGGAGTACATTTTGTAGGTCTGTACTCCAACTCGCACTTGTCGACCTCGAATCCTGACTTTTGCAATTGCTGTGTCATCCAAATATCGCTGGGGAAGAACCAGGGAGAAGCTTCTCTGGCGGTGGAGAGAGCGTGACCGTTGGCTACGAGAACGGAAAGAATGGTGGAGTGAACAGCTTCTACATTGCCTTTGCCGCCCATCTCAAACACAAAGACACCACCTGGTTTCAAAGCCGAGTGTATGTCTTTGAATACCGCATCTCTGGTGCTTGGTTCGCGTAGAATCCAATGCAATGCGGCGTTGCTGAACACTTTGTCCCAAGTACCGTCTACTGCCTCAGCACATTGGGCAATACGGCGACAATCTTGAAGTTTGAAGTTGCAATTCTGACTCGTATGCTTCTCCTGTGCTGTTTGTATGAAGGAGGCTGACGCGTCCAGACCGAGAATGTGGCCTTGAGGAATGGAGGCAGCGATTTGAGCGGTCAAGGGCCCGTCACCGCAGCCGATGTCGAGAATCTTGTCGGTTGGCTTGGGTGAAAGGTAGGAGATGACAGTGGTTGTAAGCTTTGGTACGAAGCCTGCCGCTTTTGAGTAGGCCTGTTGTTATATTAGACTATGACGTGAAGGAGTACAACAGAGAGTAAAGTATGTCGTATGTTTGGAATTATGTAAATATTGGGGAAACGGTCGCATACCTCGGCGGACCATTTATCGTTGGATTGACTCATATTGTAATATCGTTGAAAGACAGTGGATTGCAAAATAAAATGACCTGGGTTGCTTGTATTGATATATCAACCTCATAGATGTACTTGAACAGATGCGGAGGTGAGCATGTGTTGCGACATCGGGCATCATCAACGCCGCGATCGGCATCCCAACTATCGACCATTCAGGCTGTCGGCAAGATAATGCATCCAACTTCTCAGTACGTAGAACTGCCATTGGTCAAGTTCTTCCGTTTAATCAACTCACCAAGAGGAACGTCGTCCTCATCGTAGAACTCGACATCTTCGTCAACGCCAAAGTCCTCCAATCTCTCACCCTCCGAGTTTCGCCAGCCTTCTTCACCTTCCCCTGGCTTTGGTTGCCAATCATGTGCTTCCCCATCTTGCTCTTCGCCATCTGAATCGTTGTCGGTTCTGTAAGCATAGTCTTCGTCGCGACGTCTCTGGTCATTTTTCTTGTCGTATCGCACATGGAAGGGCTGCCTGCGTCGAAGCTCAGAAGTATCTGTATCGACAGGTGGACGCATGCGATCGGCCTGTTGCCTCTTATAGAACTCGTCCGGATCCATAGAATGAGTGAAAGCCTTGGATGGGTCGTACGCCCTTTCTGTAGGCAACATACGGAACATTCGATCCGGATCTGGTGGCGGCCATGTAGTACCAGGAGCTGTACTGTCGTTAGCCTTGACATCAATCACGTGTCAACATACACGTACCCTCAAGACCGTTATCCTTGAATTCCAGCCCACTATCCACAGAAGGAGTGAAAGAAAAAAGCCAGAACCAGGCAAGAGGATTCCAGCTACCCATGCCTTGAGCGATGTTCGAGAAGATACCGATGTCCCATGGATATTCCTGCCTAGTGATGCGTATCTTGGCTCCATTTGGGCCTTCAAGAACCCCACCGAGATATCTCGCACGACGAAGCAACGTCTCGTGTCTCTCAATCTCCCAACCTTCAATAGTGGTTGTATTTGCCCCCAGGCACCACAGGGTGCGGGCAAGCAGGATAAACAACGCAAAGACGACCACAGAATTTAGAGCGGTGATGAAGAAAAGGCCGAACATCAGACCCGGGCTTGGACCAAGATACTAGGACAAAAATGAGTCGATGCCAAACGTTGCAGCACATGACCACATACACTTGGTAGATCGCCCTGCGTCCATAGATGATACATCCGCGTCGAGAGAAGACATTCGAGATGTGACATGCCAGCAACGGCATAAAACAAGAAGCGAACAAAATGCGGGAAGGTAGTGTGAGAAACGCAATTGGCTGTCCAAGGGCTGAGGGGGTAAGAACGATGTTGTTAGAGAGATGCGGATAAAGACCTACCAGTGATGATCCATCTTGGGGATACACCTTGTATTGTTAGATTTGAGACCAGGTCCGCTGCGTTCTAAGAATCGACAAACCTTTCACACGTCTTGCAGTGATGAGCTCGAGGGGGTTTATAAGCCTGGCATTTACGACACCATCTTTGACGTTGGCGCTCGTCCTGAGCATCTTTGCCTTTGTCTGTCTCGCTCTGTTTTGGTACCCAGTCTTTCGGAAGCCTACCAGGATCTGTAAAACATGCTTTGTAGTAGCAATATATGATCACCACGGCATATATATGGAGTATGATGGTTTGTTGCTTGGTCAGGGGGTGAGGGCCAAGTCGTCGAAGCAGCCACAGCGATGGATATGCTATGAGACCGATGAGAAGAGTCACAGCAGGTATTGCACACTGCTGTATGGTGAAAGAGGGCATGTCGGATGGTCGGGTCCCGCAGCAAAACTCGTCGAATCGAGGAGCTTTGGTGGAGATGGAAAGCAGGCGATACAAGCAGCAAGTGGTCGGTGCGATCGATCGGCTCCAGCCTCCCGCTCCCGTCGAGACAACAAAAGAAAGTGCTGGGAATACAGGCGTACCTGCCTAGCAACCACTGCTGCGGTTTTTGACACTGGGAGGATAAACGATATGCGATTTCCTTACTGAGCTGTTTCCGCTGACCCGATTTCTGTGGTGGTTTTCAGAAGACGGAGATAAAAATGCTTGTTCTGTCGGCTATCCAAGCGTTCTAGAACATGTTTGGTCGAAGATCTTGTGGGACGGTCGGTCAAAGCGTCAATCGCTCCAGGAACTATTGTATGGCTTGCTCGAGAGGATTGTTCGTCTAGTTTCTGCTGTCGTCTTCGGTATCTGCAAAGTTTTCAAGTGCAGCTCTCTTTGGGTGACTTTGAAAGTCGCACGACGTCGGAATCATACACATTTCATCTACAGCAGAGTGGTTCTTGAGCACTGTGGATTGCATTCTTGAGCCTTATAAGCTTTGAAACGTTGGCAAGGGTATTGGAATTTGGAAGCCACGACAGCAGCTGCGCAAGTGCGTCGTTCACTCCGAGTCGCACAGGAGTCTTGACAGCAGCCACTTTTAGCCGGCCGCTCCCGCGCTCGACAAATCGTCTTTTCAGCACTCGTAGACTACGCATACCATCTTCCACACCTCGTCCGGACAGGAGCCTGCTGCCGCCGCCGTCTATCACCGACTAGTTGGCCCGTCAGGCAATGCGCGCGCCATAGCGTCGCGACCTCTTCCACCGACATGGCTTCAGATGCCCCACGACACGCGAGACAGCCTTCTCCCTCGCCCAGACAGAGGACGGGCATGAGATTGGACGACATGTCGGCTGCCAACCCCGGGGGCTACTTCGACCTTTCCAACTGCGACGAGGGCTATCGAGACCACTCGCCATCGTCTCCCCTGTCCATCCGTATTCCCTCGGGTCCCAGCATGACCGATACCGCCCTCACTGCCTTGCAGTATCTACCAATGCCTGTCTTGGTTCTCTCGAGCGAGAAGACAATCGTGCTTGCCAACGAGGCTATGGGCAGGTTGCTGGGAATAGACTTGCCGCAGCAACAGACGATACCAGACAACCCCGGATCCAACGAGCAGGAGGATGTGAGGAGTGCCAGCGACGTCTTGGGCGGTGTAGCCATGGATAGCCTCGGAATGGACCTTCTTCAGAATGCCAACCCTGTGTGGATGCGCTGGGAGGACTTTCTCAACACCATCAAGCAAGATGCTATCGACGCCAGCGCCCAGTCGGAAGCAAAGTCGGACGGTGGTGACATTACACCCACTGCCGAGACATATGATGGCTCAGCAGCCGTGCGTCCAAGCCCTGTACCTCTGACTCGCGCCAACCTCGCCCGCACCACTGTGCACGACGCCGCTGTCGATGTTGTCTTCTCTACCAATCGCAACCCCAACACAGGTCTTCCGCGTACCAAGGAGGTCAACCACGATGCCTCGGGCCACATCCAGGCTACTGTCATCATCACTGTCTGGTCTGCCGACGATATAGATTATTACACCTTGATGTTCACTTCCGCCGCCGAAACACAATCTTCTTCTTCTCGTTCAAGCCACCGTACCGTTGCAAGAACCCACACCACTTTCTCCTCTGGTCTAGGTTCTGGATCAAGCTCTAGTTCGAGTGGCCGCCGCACTCAACACCAACATCGTACAAGTCTTTCTGGAAGCCCCTCCGTTTTCGCTCCCCAAGCTTTGCCCAGTGGACCCCCTTCTCTTACCACATCTGCTGCTGCGCCTTCGCTGTTTTCCAAATCCAACCGTCTAAAAGATGCCCTGTTGAATTCACTGAGTGACCCGGCCTTTGCCATGTGGAAAGACGAGTCTTTCGGTATTCCCAATAAAGCCGCAATAAGAATGGTTGACCCGGACAGCGAAGAAGGTATTACTGGCGTTCGGGACCAGCGCGATTTTCTCAAAAGTTATGTTCTCTGGAAGGAAGACTTCTCCGAGTTGCTACCTATGAGCGAGTTTCCTATTATGCATCTCATGACGACAGAAAAGCGATTTTCCGGCAGACGTCTGGGCATGCACCATCCCAAAACCGGCGCCAAGATCATTTATGATGTTGATGGTGAAACAATCACCGACAACAAGACTGGTGAATTCCTCGGCGGCCTGGTCATTTTCCACAACGTTACCGAGTATGCCAATACCATCACCGCCCAAAAGGTTCAGAACGAACGTCAATTCGAAGACATAACCAACATGATTCCACAAATGATCTGGACAACAACTCCCACCGGCCAGCATGATTACTATTCGAGGAGATGGTACGAATACACAGGCATGACGGTTGAGCAAAGTATGGGTAATGGATGGGAAAACCCCTTCCACCCAGATGACATGGACTTAACGGGTAAGAGATGGGCACACAGTCTGGCGTCTGGTGAAGAATACAGAACAGAGTACAGATGCCTTTCTAGTGACGGCGAGTGGCGCTGGATGCTTGGACGAGCCGTGCCCATGAAGGATGACGCCGGCAAGATTGTCAAGTGGTTTGGCACGTGTACTGATATTCACGAATTGGTACTTGCGCGTGAGGACGCACGACAGACGAAGCTCCGACTCTCACAAGTCATCGAAATGGCCAAAATAACGTTATGGTCGGTAAACCCTGAGCGCAACCTATCGATGCTTGAAGGCGCTATCGTCTGGAACGACAGTTCCAAGTCTTCTGACGATGAGATTCGACAAAAAGCTATCGGCAAGAACGTATACGAGCTGTTCGACAAGGACGCCATCTTGAATGGTGACCATCACCAAGAATACATTGAAAGCATCCTTACTGGCAAACAGATCGACCAAACTACAGAGTTGCATCTCAAAGAAACCAACAGATGGATCCGTACGAGATTTGTTCCGCTACAACGTATGGAACGCAACGCTGGTGTTGAAGGTGACACTTTCGTTGATGGTGTTGTTGCTGTCAGTATGGATGTGACAGACTTGAGGAAAAGGGAAGAACAACTTCGGGAACGTGACCGAGAAAACTCGCGCCTGCTGGCGCAGAGTGAGGCCGCTAAGGAAGCGAGTAAGATGAAATCGCAGTTCTTAGCAAACATGTCTCACGAGATTCGCACTCCGATTGCGGGTGTCATTGGCATGTCCGAACTCCTACTTGACGATACTGAAGGCACCCTGACCGAGGAGCAACGCGAATGCGCCGAGAATCTACAACGATCTGCTAACGGCCTGCTCACCGTCATCAACGACATTCTGGATTTCTCCAAGGTCGAAAGCGGGCGACTAGATATCGAGGACGTTCAGTTTGACCTCAATGTTGTTGTCCGCGATGTCAACAAAATGCTCACATTCGCCGCCGAACGCAAGGGTCTGATGTATGTCGACGAAACTCAAGAGCTGGAACGCCTCAAAGTCATGGGTGACCCCGGTCGATTGAGGCAGATCTTGACGAATCTTCTTACCAATTCGATCAAGTTTACCTCGGAGGGTAGCGTTACGATGCAAGTCAAGATCAGGGAGGAGACTGCAGACACGGTTGCTGTGGAATTCACTGTCGAAGACACTGGTATTGGAATTGAAGAAGAGGTTAGGAAAAGACTCTTCCAACCTTTCTCACAAGCAGACTCTAGTACTGCCAGGCGATTTGGTGGAACAGGTCTTGGTTTGACCATCAGCAAGAACTTGGTCGAGCTCATGCACGGTGAGATCTCCCTCGAATCTTCTTTAGGGCTTGGTACCAAAGCATCATTCTGGATTCCCTTCAACAAGGCAACATATCTATCCGGCGACTCGCCACCATTAGACATGGGCCCTATTCCACACCGCTTGCATTCCGAGCTATCGATGTCTGAATATAGCGGACCGCAACCTCCAGGTTCGCCGTTGAAACCAGGTATCCGTCAGGCATCGTTCGATTCGCGACGAGGCTCTCCGGCCCAATTTGATATGCCTCTGGCGCTCTCAGATGAGGAGAGGCGAAACACTCACGTTCTGGTTGTTGAAGGTTAGTAAAGGTGGCTGCAAACCTTTTGAAAACATGCTGATCTTCAATGCACAGACAACCCAATCAACCAACAGATTGCCCTGAAAACGATTAAGAAGCTCAAATTCTCGGTCAATGCTGTGTGGAACGGACAAGAAGCACTCGATTATCTCAGCAAACCAGAAAGCTCCGACCGCCCAAGACCAGATGTAATCTTGATGGACGTACAGATGCCCGTGATGGACGGTTACAAGGCAACATATACCATCCGACATTGTGAGCCTTTTGTCGCCGACCAACAGATTCAGAATACGCCCATCGTCGCAATGACCGCTAGTGCGATCCAAGGCGATCGAGAAAAGTGTGAGAATGCTGGAATGAATGACTATTTGGCAAAGCCTGTCAAAGGTAAGACCCTGGAGCAAATGTTGCTAAAATGGGCTGTCGAGAAGAAACGCAAGGCAGCCTTGTCATCGAGCCCGGCCGTGTCTCCAATGGCCGTGGAAATCCCTCAGCCCCATTTGCCGTCAGCTCCCCCAAAGAGTGTCGCGCAGAAGGAGCCAAAAGCACCAGTGGATCTGCTCGACCATAGGAAGGGCCAAGGAGCATCAGACGTCCTTGCAACGAAACTCAACAAAATCAACTTCCAAAGCGATACCATGTTTGCACGTTCTGCAGAGACTGCAGAAAGTCGTTCAATGGACCGGTTACGGAACGAGGAGAAGGCGATGCAGCTACGTGACCAGCAGTTGTTTGCAAGCGCAGCCACGCCCAAGAAGCTCCTGGGCGTACTGGGAGAGACAGCATCTCAAGACGATGTATCTGAGACTCAGCCTTCGGCCCTCACACGTGAGAACATTGAGAAGCTGACTCGGCATGCGCCCTTGGACCACATAACCCAGCCAGATGTGGATACGTCGAGTCTAGATGTCACTGTCGATAGCAATGTCCAGCAGCGTCTTGGGAGACCATCAATGGGGACACGGATGAAGTCAGATGGTGACAAGACGGTCTTGCCAGAGTGAAAGGTCTACTGAGTTGGCGCAATACGAGAATAGATGAGATTGAGTGTTTTGGCATGGAACACAACTGAAAGGGGGCAGGTCACGAGCGTGATTGAGGGCCTTCCAAGATGCATGGTTGGAGCATATTGGCCGTGCATGAATAGCATTGACTGTAATCCTTGACAATAGAATTGATTGTAATCATTGACTGAGCGGCAGGCATCTGCACGTGGGTGCTTGAACTGAGCATGCCCCTGTCGTGTGTGGTACATGCTTGGGACACTATCTCCTTGCTCGGACCAGGTTAACAGGGTAGTGGCATAGATCGATTCCCGATATCTAGTCAGCACGGATCGCATAGATGGACGAAAGGCAACAACGAAAAGACTTTACATAGAGTAAAGCCGGTATGCTATTACAGATCCCCTTTACGGACGTAGACAACAGTACAGGGTGGGCACACGCATGCGGACGACACGGGGAACAAGGTTTGAGCGATCCCACCGGAGCCAAGACGCTGGGTCTAACAGCAACCACCAAGGTCGCATGGGATATGGCATTATTGACCGGATCCAAGATGTTCCACACTAAGCACCAATGAGATGGGTCGGGGAAAGGACCGTCGTTGCTCGGACGTGTTGAGAGCACATGGGAAGAGCTTCGTTCGCACGACTCGAACCCACAATCCATGCCAACTTTATCTAGAACGCCTTGGTCTGGGTCCTTATCAAACATAAGAAATGTGTCTCCGACCATCAGCCGCACTGATGGCCCATGTAGCGCATGACGGATCCCGCGTTTGACAGGACTAGCAGTGCAAAAGGAGTCATGTTGAATGAATCGCAGACCGGAAGAGGATCATAGCACTTCAGAAAGGGGACAGTAAGGTGTCCAATTTGGGCGAGCTTGGAACAGGGAGAGCAAGCAGCATCAAATGCAGCCAACTAGCAGCCATAGCACGCATGTATCACACGCACACCTGGCTGGGCATTCTTGTCTAGAAACGCCACCAATTAAGAAAGAAGGCTCTTGTTGTTTCTTGCGGCCGTTATGGAAGGCCAGCTTCGACCTCGTGCTGCTGAGTTGTTTTTTCTGCTTCTTAAACCGGTCACCAATGGCATGGATGCAAAAAGTCCCGACCGGCAGTGCAACCCTGAGTTGCGACGGTCGAGGGGTACGAACAAGAGCGGTGCACTTAAAGTGTGGCTGGCGGAACGATCGGCATGTAGTGTGCCTTTTGACCGCAACGATTCTCTGGGCAGACAAGCGTAGCTTTCCACAGGCTTTTGTGGCGAGCGATGTTTCCACTAATCTTTAATCATAGTACCACGGAATTGAACAACGCTGTGGACCCAAACCGTTGTGGCTTGTCCACACTTTCTACGCGACGTGCAAAAGCAAACGCCATAAAGTGTATAAGAGTCAGTGACGGATGTTTATTGGGGGAATCCCGAACGAGGCATGACGGTTTGAACATCTGGGACGCTTGCAGGGCCGATTACGGCTGCGGCGTTTTTCGAAACATACCTTTTCGCAGCTAAGCAGCTGCAAGTGGCTTGGAAGCACGAACCCAATGAAATGGCGTTTTCTGCTCACAACGAACAAGACAAGGGGTTATGGGCTTACATTATGGTTAAATGACTTAGCTTTGCACGGAATCTCCACCTCCGAAAGCCACCGACCTGCCAGCCAAACGCCATGTCCAAGCGTCGCAAAGCTGCCAGCCAGTCAGCGGCACGAGGGACTGAATCCGACAACGGCTTTTTTGCTCTCGTACGAAAGGACATCCGGTCGGGCTGTTGGACAACTCGCAAGAGGCAAACAGCTATCGAGTAAAAAGTCAACTTGCCAGATGGTCCGCAAAGCTCAGACATTGAGCTGAGCAGGTGGAATGAGATTGAGGCCAGCAAAAGCCAGATGATAAACAAATGTCAGTCAATAATGCCGCATCATGCACAGGACAAGTTCCAGGTAAACGGAGCGACAGACTTGGAAATCTCCTGCTGTTGGTATCTGAGGATGCTCAGGGCAGCAGCAACAAGGGCAGCAGAGATGGTAAGGACGAGCAAAATGTGGAGATGGCAAGGACCAGCAAAATGTGGAGATGGCAGTGTAAACTTCGACACAAGGTGAATCTCAATCAATTGAACCGCTCGCACTCGGAAATATGTATGCACAGTTGTAAACCCACAGCTTGACGAGTCAGAGAGAGCGCTAGTCAACCATAGCTAGGAATGGGCGGAGTGGAGACGGCAGGTCGACGGCGATTGGCTGCTAAGGTTGAGCCCTGCAGAGAGCTAAGACAGCCACATCGGCCTGTGAGTCGACGTCAGTGGTGACTCGCTGGAGCAGGTGCGTATTTCTACCTCTGCTCCCCGCTGATCGTCGCTGGTGATCCTCTACATTTCATAAACAGGCCCACCTTTTGAGCAACACTTGAAACGACTACGGCCTCCGCACAAGTCCTAAGACCCAAGACCTCAAATCTTTTACCTCTTTCAGACTCGTCCACTGTCAGCACCCCAACCTCATCTACCCTCCGTCCGAAATCGCCTCGAGCTTCTTCCTGGCCCTAGCATATCTTCCCTGGCGATTAAGCTTTTTGGGCAGTCCACAATCAGAGGCTTAGCAAATCCCGCAATTCGACCCGACATCTGAGTCTCTTTCCTCAAAGGAAACTCGAAACACATAAACTCGCTGATCCCCTCGTTGGACGCACACTGATCGTCCTCTCCACGTTCTGTGAACCCCTCTCCAGCGTTGATCCTTAAACCATCAACACTATCCGACAACAACAACAACCTCATTGTTTCTTCTATACCTTTTCCCTCTCAACCCTCCTTGCACCTCTATCCACAATGGCAATGGCTGTCGACAACCGCCAGCAGGTCCCTCTGTCTTACGACCACTTGCGCTACCCCGCGCCGCCGCATTTCACCAACCCATGGGTTTCTGCCGGTCCTGCGCCGAGCCACATGTATGCTACCTCGTTGCCTCAACCTTCGATGGTCAGCGATCCCGGCGCACATCACTTGGTGGCAAGAGCCCCAAGTGTTAGTGTGACCATGCCCATGCACTCAAGTGCCATGCAGGCTCCTACTCTGGCTTCAGGTATTGATTCTTTGGATGCTCTCTACGCGCAATCCAGCTTACCAGGCCAAGACGGTCTCAGTGCTCCTCGTCCTTATGGTTCGACCTATGTTACCTCTGCTCCCTCATCCGGAGCAATGTACGCCCCGACCTCTGCTCCCCAATACGCCCGCGAGTACCCCCAGACCTCTTCATATGCCGCCTACAACCAGGACCGTCGCTCCTCGCACCCGTCAGTAGCTTCCGGCAGTTTCCTTGGAAACCCTGTGCTCGCTCAAAAGCACCGCCAGAGCAGCTTAATTGACGTCAACAGACTGAACGCCGCTTCCCACGAGACAGAGCAGCGCAACAGCTTCAGTGATGCTCTTGATGCTAGCCGAGGCATGGTTGCCATGAGCCAAGACATCACCCCTAGAAACATCTATGGAAACCAGGGTTCGGCCAGAAGCTCGACCGACTCATATGGCTTCCCCTCTACACACTCGGCCCACTCTTCCATCTCGTCATCCAGCACCTACCCTTCATCATACTATGGATCTGTCAGCGAGGCTTCATATGGAGATTACAGCTCGGCAGGCGAGTCTGTCGACACATCATCTCGCACACTGCCTCGCCCTACTGCTCTGTCAGGGGGTGTCGCCATGCCCCCTGCACCTCAATCCATGATGGGTCAGTTCAGCTCAAAGGTTTCTTCGAGCTCACAGAAGAAGCACAAGTGCAAGATCTGCGATAAGCGCTTCACTCGTCCCAGCTCTCTTCAGACCCACATGTACAGCCACACTGGCGAGAAGCGTAAGTTTCCATGCACAAAGACCAAAACGAGAAACACAGGCTAACTTGATGACAGCATTCGCATGCGATGTTGAGGGATGTGGTCGCCACTTCTCAGTTGTATCCAACCTTAGACGTCACCGCAAGGTGCACAAGGGCGAAGATTCGCACGCCTCTCCGGATGACGAGTAAGCACACAGCGCGCCTGCTTGTGACACATACCTCATCGACACCTTCGCATACTTTTAATCTTCCGATTACACGCCTTGTATCATCTGTATCATCATCTGGGCAGGACACCGCGTCCTCTACGACCCAATCGCCATTCGCGATACCTGAATACGCTGGCGTCATTCACGCGCCTTATCGAGGCCGTTTTTCTATTGTTCCAACCTGGAGTCTGGATCACGAACCTCTTATCGAGGCTAATACCTTTCATCGTCAATCGCTACACTTTCTACTTGATACCCATGGATTTGGAGATGGCTTTTTGTGGATTCCACTATAGGCGTACATGGCGTTGCTTCATTTGTTTTTGCTTTCACACCTGAGACCGGTGGTATGTTCTGTACAATAGTAACAAAAGAGGGCGCTGCTCCATGAGACGTGGTGCATACCCACAAGCTCTTACGAAATATGAACTTGCAACCAATATCCAAACATTCAACCTATTATTGTGACGTTCATTCTTAGAGCACGACATGTCTGTTTCATGGCTGTTGTCAGGCTGCTGATCAAAACCTGCCAAAACATGACTCGGTGCTTGATCGGAGCTGGAAGGTACGCTAGTCCGACGCCGTCAACGTCTAAGGCTTGCGAAACGGGGTCGCACCTCTTGGCCTGTGGTCCTTGGCGGCTAAGTTCGGTTCAATCCCAATGACGCGTGGAATACGAGGGGCCAGCAGGATGGCCATCTAAATGGGCAGGGCCCAAAGGTCAGGGTGTGGGATGCTGGACCCAATCAGAGAGCCTCGGTCTGGGAGCGAATGTTCCCCGTTAAGGCAATGATTGGCCACGTCGGCGGTTTTGCTCTACTCGAAGTGACACAAGTCTTGGGACTCCGAAAAGGCGCAACGCACCCTCCACACCACCGTCGACCACTAGGAGACCTAAGCACCAACTGAGAAGGTCGATGATGATGTAACCACAAGTGTGACGTTTGATGATAATTCCCAGGACCCAAAGACTGGTCGCTCAAACCAGTGTGCGTAGATTGCTGACAAGGGCAGGCCTTGACCGTGCAGCATGTGGTCATCGCATGGCTCTGTTGAGGACTGGTCTGATTCTTCTCGGCTTGCTTTCTTTCATTTTGCGTTTTGACTTCTTATAGGCAGATATAATGATGCTGATGACGATGGTACGGTATAGTGATGAGAGGCTTAAACATCAACGACGACAAGCATCAAGTCAAAAATAATAGTCAACGGACAAGAGTCGCAGCCTGCATCAAGTCCATGAGCAACTATGCCGACCCGTTGTGTTAGGAGGAAAGCGTACCCACCACTACGGTAACGACAATTTATCAATTTTTTGTTTCTTTCGTAGACAGTGGGGTATCTGGATGATGAACACGGTCGGCATACTGGTTTTCGAGAGATGTGATCAACTGAGGAGCTCGTGCGTGTGTCTCTGAGCCAGTCATGAGCCGGAGCCGTGCCACTTACTCCTCAAGCTATCTGCCCGTCTCCGCATAGAGGCTTCGTGAGAGTGCATATCATATGTATTGGAGCGGTCTGAAGTTACTGAACCGTGCAGACACGAGATGTATCATGTATGTAGGCACATCCCGAGTCCGACACACCATCGAATACCTCCAGTGTCTACCGTATTGCATTGCGTGGACATCTCCACACGGCTTGCTGTACGTTGTGGATAGATCCGCTGGTTGTCACACCTTGCACCCTCCGTCTCGAGCTTGAGAAGGGCTTACTGGGGTCGGACGAAGGGGACCGACCACCTTCGCTGTGTAATCTTACCGCCATCTCTTACTCGAGGGTTTCTGCTTTGGCGATGATCGACTGCACGTTAGAAAGTCCATCTCAAGTGATGAAGCTCGGTTCAAGTTGTCGGGCATTCTTCCACCAACAATGTAATTTATATGCAGCAGGGATGTGATAACCTTGTTCAGTCTTCTCCGCGACCGGCGATGCACTGTAGGTACCACCTGCACTGCTTGTCAGGTAGACCTCAGGGTTGTGAAATTGCAGCAGGTCCGAGTCTAGTGAGAAAGCTATCGTATCACCCAACAGTCTTGCGATTGATAGATACGCCTTTTCAAGGATGATTCCTCGTACGCTCTTGCTGACATGACTCTCTCCCTGCAAGGTGCTGTGGGCCGACAGCCATACAGGAGCAACTATCAAGCTAGGAAGACACAGGTAAGACGCGATCTTTCTTGAAGCACGAAGTCGCACCCTGCAACTTTTTTCCTGTCGACCTTTGAGAGAACCGTCGACAGTTTTGAAGAGTTGAAACACAATACCGGTACGAGGTGAGGTTGTTCGAGATGATCATTGATAGTCGTGCCCATCCACACGTGGGTTGCACATGGAGGATAGACAGTTGATCTCACGTTTTCTCTTTGTCTGATTTTCACATGGTCTTTGCCCTTTCTCAAACCCAAGAGGTTCAAAAGATATGCACCGTCAATTCGGAGCTCCTCGTTTGACTTTGCAGAATCAGCCCGACAACACTGCGCCTTACTAGATACTGGATTCGGATCGCAGCGAAGAGTATCAAAACCCGATGGATCTCGTCCTCTGCGTTGTATCGCGAGTCTTGGCAAAGGGATGCCTGACTGAGACTCGAATGACGGCATAGACTTTAAGCTTTTGTGTTCCTTCGACATCCGCAGCCTGGAACAAAAAGCACTGAAGAGGACCCTTGAATGATTCTTTGTATACCACTTCCCTGCAGATCTCTTCAGTTAGAGCGACGAGAATATCATTTCTATACCATCTGTTTGTCCAGCAAACTACATTTTCGATACAACGCTAAGGCCTGGAAGCACCAGCGCGACGCGACCACAAACATGGCACCAGTTCATGTTCTCGACAACTACTATCTTGCCATCAGTTTCTTGGTCACCCTTGGATATCAAGCTATTTTCTTTGCCATATCTGTTGGATTCAAGACCGATCAGTTGAACGATGTAGCTGGCGGAACCAACTTTGTCCTCTTGGCCATCATCACAGTTTCTATGTATGGCGGACATAATGCCCGTCAGATTGTCGACAGCATATTCATCATGCTCTGGGGAGCACGTCTTGCTGGATTCCTACTTTTCCGTATCATCAAGACAGGAAAGGACGATCGCTTTGATGATAAACGTGGAAAGGTCCTGCCGATGTTGGGCTTCTATTCCTTCCAAACGCTCTGGGTAAGTGATGATAACATTTTGCATGCTGGACCTTGCTAATGATTTCAATGTCTAGGTCTGGACAGTCAGTATGCCTGTGACTGTGTTGAACAGCCCCATTGTCAACAGCTACCCTCAACCTGCCTTCAACAAAGCCACCGATATTCTGGCCGTCATCGGTTTCAGCATTGGAATCATTATGGAAACCGTCAGCGATATTCAAAAGTACAAATTCAAGCAGAATCACAAGGAGCGTGGTGCTGTCTGCAACAAAGGTTTCTTTGCCTGGTCTCGCCATCCCAACTACTTTGCTGAGATTCTTATCCAATTCTGTAAGTTTAGTCACCCAGTATCTTGTACGCTTGGACTGACATTGTTACCCCAGCCATCTTCATGCTTGCTGTCACTCCTGCATCTTACAACTACGTCCATGGTGGCGCAAAGTCGGCCCTGTTCGCCAGTATCGTTGGACCAATCTTCCTAACAACGTTGTTGATGTTCGTGTCTGGTCTGACCCTGCAAGAACGTCCCGGAGCCAAGAAGAGATACGAGAAGGGAGAGGGTTGGAATGAGTATGCTGCTTATCTCCACCAAACCAGCATTCTCATCCCCTTCCCACCAGCCCTCTACAAGAGGATGCCCGTAATCCTCAAGCGAACCTTGTTCCTCGAGTTCCCGATCTATGTCTTTGACCCAGCAAAGCACGCAGACCAGGAAGCTGCGCAGAGAAACGCAGAGGAAGGACAGAATTAGGCGATGTGAGCTGATTGTATCACGATGGTATGTGACGGATCGATTTGAGGAATGACAGTACCCGTAATTATAATGATAGACTACAAATTAATGCAGATAATTCTTTCTGAAAGCCCCTGGACATAAAGCTGCAGCATACATGACAAGATCAATCGGCTCGAGACTTTCCCACTCGGGATTCTTGATCGGGATAGGCACCCTGCCCGCTTTCTCCCAGGCTGCAACTATTTGTTTGGCAATGGGATCCAGATCATGAGTTGGATGGACGTTGATGCCCAGACATGTCCCGAATTCTCTAAAAGCCATGCGCTGGGTGATTGGCACATCGAGATAGTGTGTCTCGTGGAACACTCTTCGCATATCACGCACAGCGGCATTTGCAAGACCCTCTGCGCATTCGAGTTGATCTGAATACCAGTGAGCAGCCCAAAGTGCCATTCCTAGATCCAGAGTGTCTGAAGAAGTATATGCTTTCCACTTTTGGTCGACGATCCTCTGGTAGTCATGGACTTCATCCTGTAACACACTCGGATCACTGCATGTTTCTTGAAGTATGCGGTAAGTGATGAGACCATTTATTGGATCCAGGTTACCTTCACCGCGACATAGGGGATGAGACAAGTCAATCGACATTTTCCTATCATTCGGTCAGAATCAATTGTACCTCTTACCATCCAATATTTCTGCTTACCAGACCATACGCGGATATGGAGCGTCTCGCTGATACACAAACGCAGGGTGTATTGCTTTTGCTAGTGAAACGGCCTGGTCATTGTAACTCGATTCGCCCGTCGCAATGGAAAGCCGGTTAAGCGCGAACATCCACATAGTGAGGTAGTGATGATACTGTCCATCCCCATCGGCTCCAGCGGCTTCATGTTTGCCTATGCGCAGTCCACCTAATAACGGAGATTGCTCCGAAGCTCCTGGCAACCGGGCAGACAGGTCCCGCGTTCGACCCAGTATGTCGTGTACAGATTCCACGAGTATTGCAGCTAGGACCAGGAAGTGAGGTTGTTTCGATTCTGTAGCAAGTGTAATGAAATTGAGGACGCCAAACGCATCGGTCCAGAGATATCGTCCAAGATGGCCTTGGCCATCCTTCATGGGCGGTGGTTTCCAGTCAAGCCTAGTAAAGTATCAGATTCTGTTCCATTGACCATGTAGCTTCGTAAGCTCTCTCAATCAGAATGTGGGTATCTGAAGATATGGTGCAGCTGGGTTGGTGTCTTACTTGTCGTCTATAGCCATGGGGAACTGATAGACCTGCTGCATAGCCGTGACAAAGTTTTCCATATGTCGCGGTACATTCATCATGATGGCTAACTGGAGAATCGTTGATGGAGCTCGAGGTTGGTAGTCAGCTGTCTTTATGTTTTAGGATTCGAATAAACAGGAATTGAGGCAGCTGCGTCTCATGCAGGGTCGCTTGCTAGATTAAGAGGTTACATAAGGCCGACGCCATTGTACCCCTCGTGCAACTGGGTGTCATGAGAGCATCGGAGACTGTTTCCGAGCACCCACTTGTTAGGCTTGCGCTGGTCTTTAAAGACCCATGTCCTCGGAGCCAGTCGCGCTGAATCCTGCGTCCAAATTCTGTGTTGCGTAGAGACACACCAGACACTGTTTTTATAGTGTTAAACCTCGAGTGGCAGTGCGACATGAACTTTCCTTGGGACATGCAAATAAAATCAAAGATCAGAAAGGTTGCGGATCGAAAGTATTTTCTAATTAGTAGTTTCACGTGCGAGCTTCCGCCAAGCACTCTGTATACAAACAATCTTTCACCGACTCGACAACACAAGGAAACAACAATAACACAAAACTATGTCAGAACTGGTGGAGCAATGCCCTCTACCGGAGCTCGCAGAGGCCTTGAGACCATACATCAAACCGCGTGAGGAAATCGCTGAAGTTCGACGCGGCATAGACTCACTCCTGAGCCAACATGTCCAGGACGACAATACTTCAATGTCAAAAGTGACATTGTCTTTTTCTCAAACATCTGTACAATCCACACTCAACAGTCCATTCAACGGAGCACGGAGGGCTTTCATGCAAGCACTTATAGCACGTCAAAAAGCACAATCTCAATACGAAGCCTTGAAAGCTGAATTGAATCTACTGCAACATATTCCTGAGGAAAAGAAAGACGACGATAAGAAAGAGAATACGGTGGCCGATACTGTAGCACTCATTCGTCAAAGACAACGACGCGATAAACTTTTGGTCATCGACAAAGCACTGGACAACCTGGAAAAGGTCAGGCACACTTCACGATATGTGGACCCGAACGAACTGTTGAACGGAATGCAATCTCAAATCCCACCACCTCTTGCGCAACAATCTCAGGACGAGTCGTTAGCGGAGGCGCAATCCTATGTGTTCGAGCTGCAGAAGGCTGTGCTGCGTGCGCAAAGCACTATCCAGTCAACGCCTCGCGCAAGTTCTCCTCAACAGCCCGTCACGGAAGAATGGAAACGAGCATATGCTCTTCGACGAGCTCGAGATGATCTGATCGCTTGGATCGAAGATGAGCTTGCAAAGTTGTCGGAAGATGAAGAGCACATTGATCCTGATCTGGATATGCCAGGAAACAGTGGAGCAGAATCATTGGACGAGATCAAAGCAACACTTTCGGATCTTTATGCCAAGTACATCACTTCACGAGAGCGCCTTGTTCGTGTCTTGAACACTCAAAGCAAGCCCGAGCCAGACTCCGTCAAGCCTCTACGTGCGATACACCAATCAACGGATAGCGATGACCCATCAAGTGGTGCTACACTTGCATCGGAAGTTCTGCCTTTTATTGGAATCCTTCGGTCTACTGCTCAAGAAGAAGCAGCCTTGATGCAACACACTTCTTACCTACGACGACAAACCACGGCTGTTTCGACCGAGACAGAGCAGCTGTTGGTCCGCCTGTCAGACGAAAGTCATATGGTCAGACCGGGTACATCACACACTGCTGCCTGGGCTGAAGCAGCGAGAGATGCAAGAGATGGCGATAAAGACGTTATCCATTCTCGTCTAGTCACAGGAGAGACTAGCATCGATAGTGTAAGGAAAGTTTTGGCTTCGACGGAAATGAGCAGGTGAAAGATACAGGCTCGATCTCCGAAAGCATGAGTCTTTGAGTATACAGACTACCCATCGCAGATGAACATATACTCTCCTAGAGCTTGGCCTTTGTACCCATCTGACTCAATTCAGTAGTGCAAACCAACAATGTGTCCTCCAAAGCCTAAGCGTATTCAGGTCAGCCATGATCCAAAGAAGGGTGATCTCTCTCAAAACTTCAAATACTCACCTGAAGCCTATACTTCTCATTGATAGCCTGGTAATCCTCTCCAGCAAGCATATCGCAAAAATGACGAATGCTAGCATAGTGTACAACCGATATCTCTTCCCATCCACCCTTCTCACCATCAGCAGCAATGACGTTTCCCACAATCTTTGCATCTCCACCTCGTTTCCCTGCCACTTCGATGAAATGCTGTCCATATTGGTAGTAACTTTGTTTACCATTTGGCTTGAACTTCAACAAATTCAACATGGTAACAGGACCATCGTGTTCCTTGAGAAGTTGTTCCATGAACTCCAGCATATCAGGCGACAATTCTAATTTCTGACTTGAATCTGGCATTTTCGGGTTATCGAGTGAGCCTGTCAAGCCAGCGGAGGGAGCTTCTTTAATAAGTCTTGCATTCTTTTCCGGGTAAGCAGATAGTAGCTTTGACGGTATGCCCACGGGCAGAGTATATTTGGAGGAGATGTGCTGTGAAACGGAGTCTGGGAGTGAATTCTTGGATCCTTGGAGAAGGAGCATCAAGTCCCATGGTTTGTTTAGGATATCGGCATCCTGAGTGGTAGCCTTGACAACGAAGTGACGTGGTTTCGATGCGACTACTACTTTGGTAGAAGGATCGGCTTTCTGGAGGTGAGCGAGGAAGGTGTGGGGTTGAATATCGTCTTTGAGTCGGAGTAGATAGAAGTTCAATAGAGGCATGGTCGATAGTCTGTGGGAAGCTCTTGGAAATTGTCTTGGATTGTGCAGTCCGAGTCCCTCTTTGCTATGTAGTGTTCCAATGCTCTGTCCGATGACATCCGAGGGCATCTAGTGCGGAGTCGTGCCTCGGGAGGTTAAGTCAGGGTCGCCCGACGTCACCAGTATCCAAAGTCGAGTATATCGCAAACCGAGTACGAAGTAGGAGCGATCTCTGTACCGACCTCCCATTGTACCATATTCTGCTGTAAGGGCGCAGAATAGTCTTGGGAAATTAGAAAACATGCACCGAAAGCGATCACCCTACCAGCTCTCTTTGGATCTACCCCCAAACTGGAGATGACTGTGCATTTATATGTGTCTTAACAGTCGCAAGAGAAGGATCACACGGAGGCCGCGCTACCTTTGCGAGTGTCATTTTATGTCGCTCGTGCAGTTTCTAGCAATGCCAATGCTTGGGTGTATTCCGCGCTGTCCTCTCCAACGCACTTGCGTTCAATGTTGAGATCCTTCTCGGCCCATTTGATAGCGTCTTCCTTGCAGCCCATGGCAAGATTGTACCTAGCGGCAACCTCGCATGCTTCGCCTAGTGTGTCTGTCTCTTCTAGGCCATCCTCTAGCATGAGGGAGATGATCTCTTCCACGGTTGTGAGAGCCTCAGCGTAATCCCAAGTACTCCATTGTTCGAAAGACCTCTTGTTTTCTCTTCTTTGCATGACGGTCATAAGCTGTCCTAGCTTGTTTCTACGAGCCTCGCGAGCTGGGTCATGTGCTTCGCATGCCTCGCAGCAGCATTCAAAGCCCCAGTGTTGCAGTACACGACGTCTCTCGGCCGTGTCATGACAGATATCGATGTAGGCTGTGCAAATCTCCTCGCCGGGACGAATATCACGAAGGGCGTGAATGGTAAGACGATCAATGTTCGGATTGTAGCGATGGTATACGTTGGGCGAGCAGGAGTGGTTAAACCGCGCGGCCTGTGATCTGTCAGTGTCTGCCTGTCCTTGTGAGATGCGTGCGGATAGGCTTACATTCGGAAAGACACCAAGTTTGTTTGGTGAGCCGTCAGGATAGCGCAAAGTAAAGCGGTTGGTCTCGAACCTCGAGTATGCATCTTCGTACTTCTTGACCAGATCATCGAACGCATCACCTATGTCTTCTGAACCTCGTGTGTCAGCACTGGCCGAGGACTGTTTCGAGAACGATTTGCGTACCATCACAGGCTTCTCGCAGTTCAGCAATCCACTCAGTGTCGCCAGGAGGAGGAGTCGAGGCCGCGAGAGTCCAAAAAAGCGATTGCTGGTCGAGGGGCAGAGCCTTGATTGCAAGGTAACATGCTATGACATCGTCGTCGTCGGGAAGGGCAAAGAGCGGAGGTTCGCACAGGATGCGAGTACCTGCAGGTATGGCGACAACAGCGAAGACTCCAATGCCAGCAGTCGGCGATTGACGCTGTTTGTAAAGACTGGAAGGAGTTGGAACTGTTGTGAGCGCCATGTTTCTGAAGGGACAAAGAAGACGAGACGATGAGGAAAAGAACGAGGTAACGCCTATTGCACAATTGCTCGCTGAATTGGACCTACAGAGAAAGGAAGACAGTTACGTGTCGTCGACCATGTTTGAGGAGCATCAAAGACAACAATAACCAGTCAAGATGCGCAACACGATCAAGAGGGGCATTCTTGAAAATGGTGTTGATCGCTAATGAGGCTGGAGAAGTAATGTCGGACTCGCTTGCGACCACGACGCTTCACATCAGTCTTCGCAATCGGCAGGAACACACCCGCTTCAACAACCACCATGCCGTCGCCACAAAACCTACCGCGCGTCGCCATCTCGTACTGCACCCAGTGCAAATGGATGTTGCGAGCAGCATATTTCGGTCAAGAGCTGCTCTCGACCTTCGGAACAGCTATCGGCGAGATTGCCCTCATACCCGCCACAGGAGGCCTTTTTACTGTCTACCTGACACATGTACCACCTGGTTCCGAGGAGAATGCCGAAGCACAAGAGATATTACTATGGGACAGAAAGGCAGAAGGTGGATTTCCAGAGACCAAGCGACTTAAACAACTCTTGAGGAACCATATTGACCCGGGTCGAGATCTTGGTCACTCTGACAAGCCCTCGAAAAATCATACCTCGGACACAACTACAGAGCCAAAAGAGCCCGAAAGCTCTGTCACTGCTCCTGCCGAAGGCACAAAGGACTGCGAGGACTGCAAATAGTGCCTTGTCTAACTGTGTTATGCTATCTTTGCCTAGCTGCCTTATGCTTATAGCTACCTCACCGTGTGCTAAAGTCTGTAACTTCCGCGCTCCTCTCACGAAGATTTGGGCTGATGTCCTCACTATACAAAGACACAAAGGCTTCTCGGCTAGAGATGTATCCAAAGAGAGCTCATAACACGTCGTTTCTCGACGGATACTATCTTGTTTCCCAAGAGTACTGTGCATTTATATAGCTATACGCGTCACATATCCTTGCACACAGGGAGGTCGATCTGCCATACACAATCCCTCATAAGCCTGCTCATACTGCTCCAGTAGACTTCTCACTCAGTAGTTCTCGCTTCTGGCGCCACATGCGGTTTTTGGATCTCCTGGCGCAGGTCCTCGATAATAGCATCGTCTTTATCACGTTCATGCTTGACCACCACCTGCAGCGCGGAGCCAAACGTCTCGTTCATCTCTCGGACAAGAACCTTTCGCAACTCGTGATCCGATGCGCAATCTTTGAACTTGGTTGTCACTTTGATACAGCGAGACCCTTGAATGTCAAGGCTAGGTTCCTCGTGGCTTCCACGAACATCACGAATGGTTTCGAGTACACTCGAAGTAGAAGTCCCGCATGCTCTCCTTCTCTTGGACTACTCGACAGCGTCACCCTCGCGGTTATGTTGCTCACTGAGATAGTGCAATCGAACATGAATATCCTTTGCAAATATCGTAGCGAGACTCGAGGTCCATGTATAGAGGCCGGATTTTGTAGAGTGTCGTGTGAGGGGATATGCTGAAGCCCGAAGTATGCAGGAGTTTTGGCTGGCACCGAGGATTTTTATTCTTTTGTAGTAAGGGTAGACGAGCTTGTGGGAAACAACAAGCACGTAGGAACTGTACTTATAGTTTGGCTGGAAAAATTGTGATTCTGCATGGCAGTCTTCGCAGATAATCATAGGAGAACGAAGCAGGCACAGATCAGGTACACGTCGCCAACTGGTACTGTTCTCTGTGCTATCAGCAGTCACATGAACATCTTCAATCCAGCCCGTGTACGAGTATGAAATGTCCTACCTCAATTGTTTACAATTGATAGCTATTCCACAATAAGTTGTAGTGAGTGATATGGTATGCTAGAAGAACAAACGATTGCTGCTCAAATCAGGAAATTGGGTACCCACAGATGGGAAGAATCATCTCTATGGATATTACTCTGGTCTTGAAGGTTTTGTGCATTTCCACAGCTGCAATGTGGGTTTGGCAGTCAAGCGCTTCTGGACGATCGTCAGGCAGAAACAGATCCATATCACGTGGATTGGCCGTTTGCACCCGACAGCTATGACACAAATTGTGGCATAGGTGTGCACGGCGCACGGCCCGCCCCGGTCTTGTTGGAAGTGTCTCGATGAGTGGCAGAAGTCGAAATCATCGTCACTCATAGACACCACGCCTCAAAGTCACTGCAAGCTCCAATCCTCTTTCACTCTCTCGCCATCCTTCTATAACCCTCTCTTCTCACCCTTAATCGCCCACCAAGCTCCTACCGCAGCTTGGCGCCAAAACTGTAGATCCGTCGAGCTGCACGAGATAGTTTTATATCCGCCTTTATAACGTAGTCGCTTTACAGGTGAGACTCTCCCACGCCCTGAAACACCTGTCGCGCACCCCGCTATCACTGCGCTCTAAAGCCACTGCCTCAGAAAAAGCAGTGCTGACCTTCTCTCGCCAGACATCGTACCGACTTCCCGCAATCCATCGTTCCTGTCCGCTTCTTGGTTCTTCACAATGGCTTCCGAATCCGCTATCAACGGCACCTTCGTCCCTCAGAACAGCTATGGCTCGATAGAGCAGAGTGGTTACACCGCTCCCGCCTACTCTTCCTCCAACCCTTCCGCACCTTCCCAATCGAACAACTCGGCTGCCGACATTCCCAAGGATGAGGTCGGTTGGTACTTCGTCGAGCAGTACTACACCACTCTCAGCCGCAGCCCCGAGAAGGTCTACGTATGTGAAGGATTGACCACATCTGTACGAGAAGGACATTCATTGACTGGCTACAGCTCTTCTACAACAAGCGCTCACAATTCGTTTCCGGTAACGAGACCGAGAAGGTCGAGGTCTGTGTGGGACAACGGGTACGTCTTTCTCTTGCTTGAGAGCGCACATGTCTCCGAGGTACTAACCGAGCAAACAGGCCATCAACGAACGCATCAAGGAGCTTGACTTCTCCGAATCAAAGGTTCGCGTCACCAATGTCGATTCGCAAGCCTCGGATGACCACATTGTCATCCAGGTCATCGGCGAGATTTCCAACAAGTCAGCCCCCCACAAGAAGTTCACCCAGACTTTCGTCCTCGCCGCTCAGACTAACGGCTACTTCGTCTTGAACGACATCTTCCGTTACATCATTGAGGAGGAGGATGAGGCCGAGGCAACCGAGGAGCCCGCCGCTGTCCAGGAGCCTGCTCCCACTGCTACTCAGGAGCCCGAGCACGAGACTCTGACCAGCTCCGAGGACCCTGTTGCCATTGAGAAGGACGCCGCCAAGGTTGACAAGGAGATCGAGGAGAAGATCATCGCCGAGAAGCCCGAGGAGGAGACCGCCGCTCCCGCTGCCGCTGTCGAGGACTCGCCTAAGACTGAGTCCGCTGAGGTCGCTCAGGCCGAGGAGGCTCCTACCGCCGCTGTGTCCGAATCCACTGAGACTCCCGAGGCCGCTCCTGAGGCCGCCACCGAGACCGCCCCCGAGGTTCCTGCCGCTCAGGAAGAGATGGAGTCCGAGAAGCCCAAGGATCCCGAACCCACTCCCGCTGTCCGCTCTCCCGTGAAGCAGGCCGCTCAGCCAGCAAAGGCCGCTGCTCCTGCTAAGCCTGCTGCTCCCGCTGCCCCTGCCGCTCCCAAGACCTGGGCCAACCTTGCCGCTGCTGCTCACCGCGTCGCCACTCCCGTTTTCACTCCTCAGCCTTCTGCATCTGCCGCTCCTACCCAGCCCAAGACCGCTCCCCAAACCGAGCCTGCTGCCAAGCCTGCTGCCGCAGCACCCGCCCAGGAGGCTGCTGCTGCTGCTGTTCCTGCTGGCGAGTCTTCTCCTGCTGCTCCCAGTGCCGACCAACAAGAAGAGTGGACCAGCGTCGGCGACAAGAAGCAGAACAAGGGCCAGGCCGCTGCAGGTGCTCAAGACACTCCTCAGTACCGTGCCTACGTCAAGAATGTTCACGAGAGTATTACTCTTCCCACCTTGAGAGACACTATTGAGAAGTACGGTGAGCTCAACTACTTCGATGCCAACAGACCCAAGGTAAGCTTTCCATTCCGGGAATTGAACATCACGATGACTAATTAGCAAACAGAACTGTGCCTTTGTCGATTTCAAGACTCTCGATGGCTACAAGGCCGCTCTCAAGGCCAGCCCCATCTCTATCGGTGAGCATGCTATCACCATTGAGGAGCGCCGCCCCAAAGACAACAGACCTTTCTTCCAAGGTAGCCGTGGTGGCGCCAGAGGCGGCCGCGGCGGTGCCAACCAGGCTCCTCGTGGTTCCTTCCAGGGCGGCCGTGGAGGCGGTTCGCAGAGAGGCCGTGGTGGTGCTCCCGCATCTCGCGGTCGCGGAGGTGCCCAAGCCGCCTAAACGCTTTCTACAAACACGGGCCGAAACAACAGACGCGATTCGGCTCTCATCTGTAAAATATGACGCGATATGCCCTCCTTTCGAAAAAGTTCTTTCTCAGCGTTGGAGCGACTTGGAGACGGACTCCAAAGGCTTGACGCGCTGCCCAAAACTTCACACATTTGTCACTAATGCATAGCGGCGCGTGTTTCTCATTTATTTCTCTTTCCATCCTACCGACTGTGTTTCTGTTGTTTGTTGCGGAGTTCCATTGGCTTTGCAGTTTGTATCAACACGGTTGTGGATTGGTTCTGGAGGGCGTGGATGGGATGTCGAGAATGGCGACTTTTTTTTTCACGCAGGTCATTCATCTGGCGTGGCTTGAAAGGTGATGGAAGAAACATGCCAGGCTGGGCTGTAAAGTTTTGTGCATGCTCTTCATGGATGACGGTAGATATGCATATCAAACGATGACGTTCCTCATGACACTGTACTAGACCTTTGCATCGGTGATCACTGCTTTGGTTTGGGTTTACCTTGAGGGTTACTGCGTGCACAACGACTTGGTATAGATGAGTGTTATAGGTTTTACAGGTACTAGAGAGTGGTAGACGTTGGAAGGTCCAAGCGTATCGTCCTCGGACGGCAAGCGGGCGGGCAGATCGACCCCCAGTGTGGGGAAGGTAGGGCTTATCGTCATCACTCGGTGCCTGCGTGTTGCACTTGTCAGAGGACTCACCAGATCGAGCAAATTAGTCGTATGATCGTACCATGAGCATAACTGTCGTCGGCACCAACAGCATCTTATTGTCACGACCCAGTAATTCTGGACCCGACATCACAACCACTACCATTCCACCATGAGCCATTCCGAACGAGTGTGGCCACGGACGAAGAAGCAACCTTGTACTGACGCAGGTACCGCACCGACCTCAGGACACGCGCAGCCACCCATCACCTTCTTCCTGCGAAGCGAGAGAGACATCAAAAAAGCAGAGGCAGAGAGTAGTAGCCACCAGCAGGACCACGATCGGGACAACAACTATGGCGTTGAGAGCTTGAACGAAACCCTGGAAGCTGCTTTCGCCCCCAAATCACCAGAGCGATCAATATCTCCCTCAAACTCTGCGTCTGGCAAGAAGCGGAAGATTGGAAACCCCGTCCACCCCAAGATTGCTGCAGCTGCTCAGCGCATCATATCGTCTGAAGAGCGGCCTTCTTCGCGCAAACAGTCAATCTCATCTCCTGCACAAAGGCCCTTGACTCCGTCACCAACTCGTCGCCGGGTGCGAAGTGAATCCCTTACATCACTGGGCCGTTCGTTTACTCCCCTACGCGCTAGCGACGCCAGTACTCCTCGGTCACCCAGCGTCAAAAGCGTACGCCTCTCGGACGAAGAAGGAAGTATCATCGATGACACTGCTAGCCAGGCCCTTCACTCTTCGAGCGAGGATGACGATATCTTCGCCGACGATACTCTGATCGAGTCCGCCTCTCAAACCGCGCCCCAGAGCAGCATACCTCAACTGGTCATGCCTAGCACATCCATGCCTGCACGCCGACCCTTTACAGAAAGAGGCAAGCGCATACCGCGACTCAAAATCATGGTTGCAGGACCTTCTGGTACAGGCAAGACAAGCTTGATCAAAAGTATCGTCCAGGTGTGCGAGGATGTTGTTCATGTTGACCCTATCGTGGCCATTGACTCGTCATCAACCTCCACAACACGCAGGGATAGCATCTTTGAAACTCACGCTTCAACCAAATCTTATCCGCCTTGGTGGTCTGATGAAATTGAACAGGGCCGTGGCTTGAGACGCCGAAAAAGTATGGGAGATTCTATTCTGGAACGCAATATCTCCTTCATTGATACCCCTGGTTGGGATATGAGCGGCGCGAGCGATCAAGAAAATATGGCGAATGCCATCAGCACTATTCAAGAAAACATAGAGACATCCTTTAGAAGGAATGCTCTGACAGGAGAGTTAAGTGATACGGATCTTCTCAGTGTTCTGAGCGGCAGTGGGGGATTTCAAGTCGATGTTTTACTCTACATGTTTCATCCTAGTGAGTCCGCTGTACACTCGTGCGACTAGAAAATTACTGACAATATCCAGCATCTCACCAAATCAATCCTCCAGAGATTGATGCCCTTCGACGCCTCTCTGCGCTTACCAACGTAGTTCCGATCATTGGTAGGGCTGATACGTGCACGAGTGATAACATCATGGACACCAAGACAGCTATCCGATCTAGTCTTGAAGCTGCTGGAGTCAGAACTTTTGCTTTCCAGGCAGCTGATGCCAAAGATGCCTCCACGTCGTCGCCTTTTGCAGTGTCGTCCGCCTTGGGCGAGGATGCAGAGACTATGGATGCGAGCGTGCTCATGTCTTCTGACTACGTGCAGCCTCTGGTCTCGAGCGATCTCACCCGGTTAGTGGACCAGCTGTTTGACCCAGATAACGCTCAATGGTTACGACACTGTGCTGTCAAGAAATTCATCCAATGGCGAAGGGATTATCTGAAGACATCATTCGACTCACACAAGCGTGAGCTTCGTGAGCTGGCACTCGAGCGACTCGGCTGCTTGCACGATGCTGCACCATCTTCCATCTCTTCTGTATTTTCCTCACCCTCAGGTTTCCTCGCGCCGCAAGTACCCACTCCAAGCCAGCGAGGGCCATCGCCCACTCCTTTCAAGCTCGTGCCTGCTATGGGCACAACTTCACAGTACGACTTCGGTCGCCGGATAGATGTCCACAATCTGGACGGTGAAAGCGTGCAACTACCGCAATGGGCGTACAACCTGAAGATTGCGCTGGACATTGAGAACCGAGAAAGAAAACAACTGACCACGGGCACCCATGAACGACACAATGCCAACTCGGCCTTAATTAAATCCGGACATGAGAGATGTCCACATACCAAAGACAGTGAATTCGACAGTTTCGACTACCGAGATCCCCTAGGCTTGCTCGCATTAAGCCAACGACTGAATGTCAGTAGATGGAGTCTCCTGCAGGTGGTTGGAGGGTGCGGTGCTGTAGCCACGATCCTAGTGTGGGCAACGAGGAATTGGGTGACTGTGTCAGAAGCGTTAGGCTTGAGCAATCCAAGTGTCCAGATCCCTGGATATGCAGCAGTGTCAGCCAGGGACAACGGCAGGGCCCCTCTGGATTTCTTCAAGGCCTTCCTCACGGGAGGTAAATGGTAGCGTCCTAGGCAAGGAGAGCTGATATGATAAGACGACTGAAACGAGACCAAGTTCAATCAGCATGACTTTTTGAGTGCCACGAGCAAGCGGAATGCGTGGATCGTGTGTTTCCTTGCCTTAGAACTCCACATCACACTACCCGCACGTGGCGCCGATCGAGGCCACGTTGACGTGACAGTCGCACCGCTTGTTGGACAGATCCGTTACCTGTTTATTGAAACGTGCGGGCCAGCTCTTCCCAGTAGTGGTAGTAGTGATAACATGTGACATGAAGGTTAATTGCTGAGATACAGCAGACCCTGGCTGGCGGATAGTCGTGAGGGTCAGGTCCTAGAGCCTGGAGCTGAATGGCAGAATATCAAGTTTCGCGACTGTACCGGGTGGGAAGGCGAGGACCCCTGGCCAGCGGCATGATCTAACGTGTCGAGCGGTACAAAGGGGTCCGCCTTCCCGACACGATTTACGATATTAATGAATGCATTTCGGGGACCGCTGGTTTGTCTCGCAGCTTCTTAATCGAAACGCACTCTGCTCTCCTTGACATACACTTGTCAGCAAACACAAGTTGCAAGTGAATAGAACGCTGGTCAGGCAGCGGGTGAGACATCAGCAACAGCCGATATGAAGAAAGCGTTCTAATGACCATGCAGCTGATGACAAAAGAGCCGAACACAAGATTGACAACTCCTGAATCTCCTCCGCATATAGACCTAGTCATGGTACGTACGATGGCGAGGCCTTGTGCTCTTTTTCTCAATCGCGCACTCGCATTTTATTCTCAATTCTTTTTGGGATTTTTCTTGTCTCGAGAGCCCCTCACCGTTTCCGTGTTTGCTTCCTACGCCAATATAACGCTTCGCTGATCTTCTGACAATCCAACCCTTTGACAGTCGAACGACTTGTCCTCAACACACAATCAATCGCTCAGATTCTCTACACATTCCGGTGCACCATCTCTACAGCCTTCAATCGCCATGAGCACTTCTTCCACCGTCACCAACAACACGGCCGATGCCAACTTCAAGCAAGACGCATATCAAGGCTCGCCGTCAACAACCACCTACGACACCGACAAGATCGCCGTCACTGAGCCCCGTACATCCATGAGCACTGTCGGATCCGCCGACCCTCGCACTCAAGACATCAAGTCATGGAAGGCCGGTTTCCAGCGCATGTCGGATGAGCGCCTCGAGAAACAGCGTTACCAGCTCAGCGAACAGAAGGTCGACGAAATCAACACCATTGCTCTGGGCGCCAAAGTCGAGCGCGCACTCGGCAGAAGAATGACCGGACAAGATGCGCAGTTCACACGCAGGGAGTCGCTGTCTGCTGCACCGCCCGCACAGGGACAGCAAGAGCCCGTTGAGCTGCCCGATAAGAGAAGCCTCGAGATCAGGTCATAAAGAGAGGGATGAACGTCTTGCAGGATACGGCATTGGCTGAACAGTGTCGATCTGCACAATCACTTGCATGGGCTGTAACTTCAGTCTGGATGAGCGGAATGATTTCTTATTTTTGATGGTTGGCGTCGATGGATACAGTTTTCTTGGGCATTGAACAGAGGTGACGCGGTTGAACATTGCATGTCTTCATTTGGTCTTTTTGCGCGAGGTGATGCTTGATAGGGAGGGGGTTTTGTTGACTGTGCAGGGGCACTGATATTGCATTTTAATCACTACAATCGAGCTGCATAATACGAATCGAGTCATTGCACGCTATTGCTGCCGAACGAAGAATCTCTTCAAGTGGACCATTGGAATCATCCTAAGTGCCTGACCCTCTCGGTCACTGGCAGCAGTTATCCAACTGCCATGAGTATGTTGTGTCTCGTGGCAGCCATACTCAGCATGTCGATGTAGGAGAAAGTTTGAACTGCAACTTGATACCAGTGCGACTGTATTCGGAACCGCGTGACAAGTACGATTGACTCTAGCACGCGAGGAGGCTTTTGTTTGTCCATGGCTCATATCTTCGGCTGCTCAAACCTGTAGCCGCTGTGCGTCTCTCACGAAGGCTTGGAGCGGCATCTTGACTATAAAAAGGCATAATTGTTTGTAGACTAGAGATGTAGCAAAGAGAGCCTAGAGTGTATAGCTTCTCGATGGATACTATCCTACTTCTTGGAAGTATTATGCATTTATAGCTATACGCGTTGCATTAGCACACGGGGAGGAACAGAGTTCGGGTGGCAACGAGAGGGCCGCCCACAGAGATCCCCACAAAGTCTGGATCCATGGAGGATAGATGTGAGAAACTTCAACCACTCACTCTGTCTGTGAAAGTGAAGCAACTGATCGTTCTAGATAGCACAAAGTCACTTGCTACAGTCAAAGTGCAGAATGAATATTCGCGTACATAATCGAGACTTCTAGTAGCATCTGCACACTTCGGCGGGTATCAAAGAGAGGAAAACATAGTGGTTGTTCGCGCGACGGAGCTTGGACCAAGGGCGATTCTATCGAACCCAATGGAAGCGCAAGGCTGGTTTCCATCTTTTTAATCCGCTTCTTCTACCTTCCTCCAATCTTCACACCACTCATCTTCCTTTCTCTTTCAGATACCCGGCTGTCTCTATCCAAGCAGTCACTTTTTACTTTGCATCTCGTGTTTGTCACCGTCTTTGAACCAATTCTCCCATCACAACCATCAACATGGCCGCCGAGACATTCGAGTTCCAGGCTGAGATCTCTCAGCTGCTCTCGCTGATCATCAACACTGTCTACTCCAACAAGGAGATCTTCCTCAGAGAACTCATCTCCAACTCG
>SWBJ01000300.1:0-64658 GCA_024195555.1 Aureobasidium sp. EXF-12298 | reverse complement strand
GAACCTCCTCCAGCTCGCCCCTGGTGGTCACCTCGGCCGTTTCATCGTCTGGACCTCTTCCGCTTTCCAGGCCCTTGACAAGATCTACGGCTCCACCACCGAGGCCTCTGCCCTCAAGAAGGACTTCCTCCTTCCCCAGAACTCTGTCGCCCAGCCCGACATTGTCAAGCTCATCAACTCTTCCGAGGTCCAGTCTGTCCTCCGCCCCGCCAAGGGTGGTGCCATCCAGAAGCGCACCAACGTCCAGAAGAAGAACCCTCTCCGCAACAAGCAGGTCCTTCTCCGTCTCAACCCCTACGCCACTGCCTTCTCCAAGGCTGGTCTTGGTCAGTTGAAGATTCAGGATGGCAAGCCCAAGGCTCCCGCCTCCGAGTTCAAGACTCTCCTCCACGAGAACTAAGTTTTTGTTCCTGGGATTGTTGGTCGGAATGTGATGAGATGAAATTCATGGCTTGGGAAGGGATTAAAAGTAGCTCTACCGGTCATTTTCAAAAGAAAAGGAATTTTTCGCTCTCACTTTTGTTGTCCCTTTCGATTATGAATGTTGTTGTGTCGTTTTCCATGCGTCCCTTGACCTCTGCAAGACATGTTGCTTTGAAATGTTCTTAAGATATGACGTCCATTCATTAGATCCCCATCATTGATATCTAAATGCTGCTCAAGAATCTACCCACCCTCTTAACCAACTCATCAACAACCTCCTCCTCATCACCATTCAAATTATGACTAGCACCCCCCAACAACATCTTACTCTGCTCATCCACCCTCCCCTTAACAAAAGGAATCCACCTCTGCACCAGCGCCTTTCTATCCACATAACTCGGTACATACTCATCATTCTCTCCATACAAAATCAGTAATGGTTTATCCACCTTCCCAAATGTGTTTTTCAACTGTGCATCTGTTAAATCAGAAGAGAAGTAATCATCTTCACCTCCTTTGCAAGCCAGAGAAACCCATCGTCGTGCTGTAACAGGGTTTCTGCCGAAATTGCTGGAGGTGAGGGATAAAGGCAAGATATGTTCGCCTTTGTGTTCTTTACACCATTGCTCTGCAGTGGCGTTTACATTTGCAAGGTCAGAGGGGTCCATATCCATAGCGATAGCTTCTCGATCGGAAACAGAGGCTTGTAAGATGCAGCCATCGATAGCAGCTCTATCCCCCCTGGTGTTTGCAGAAGCAAAGTAATGCAAGCAATCCTGACACCCAGTCGAATGTCCCATAACCACCATCTTCTTCTTCCCTAGAGTGCGGAAATAGGCAACCAGAGAGGAAATCTCATTGACGTCTTGAGATAACGAAGCAGTACCCCATCCACTTCCCGCTGAGGAAAGATTGGCTTGGGCGAGAGACCAAGAGGAAGGCAAAGAGGCAGCGAGGGTGTATACGTAAGAGACACTGTGGTATGTATCTGTGAGGCCGCCAATCCAGAGGAGCAGGTTTGGTGTTGAGGGTGAGGAGCTGACTTCGAAGGCGGAGACGGGGGTGACGTGGTGGAGGATACCCGGGGTTGAGGAGGGGGCTTGGGGGGGAGCCATGCTGGAGGATGAGGAGCTGGAGCTGCTGTGAGATGGAGAGTGCGACATGTGAATGAGGTGGTGAGGTGATGTGGAAGTGGGATGGTGGGATGGTGGGGTCTTTGAAGCTTTGGGTGGACGCGATTGAAATTCTGATGTTGTCATCGATCAACACGATTTGGAACTTGACACCACTTGCTTCTCTGCTCTTTCACACTTCCAATAGAAAGAAGGTATGTTGCCCACGAACGACCATGTCGTACATATTGAGGAGAAAGGCTCCTTCGCAAACTATGAACACACGTTATGGCCGACCGTAGCACCCTGACTCAAACATGACATCTTTGGGGTACTTGCCCTATATCGTCTATAGCAATCGCATATAGAATTGGGCAGCTATTTGTATTCACACATAAGGCTATATTCAAGTACGATACTCTAAATATCTGCTGTCATGTGTGCTACTAGCGATGTAGCAGATCATTCGGAGAGGGGTCGGAACTGAAAATACCGCGGAAGATGAAGTACCCTATCAAAAGAGGCTGTTGAGCTACAAAAAGTTGTGTGTCGTATGTATATAGTGGTAAACTGTGTACGCAATGCTGCTATGGATATGAAAAATCTCAGGTTCTGGTGTTCCCACTCCGACTAAAATAGGAGAAAGAAGAAAAAGGTTCTACAAAGGATGAGTCGAAACCCGGGAGTCAGTAAAAGACCACAAGTCCATCGTCCAGCGATGGATTGACGGGTCCCACCAACGAGGGAAAGATGCAAGACTAGTTATTCTCGTCTTCAGCTCCCTCCCTCGCAGCTTCACCAACATCAGTTCCCCGAACTTTACTCGCCAAACCAGCCCACTTGCTCTTAGCACCCTCAAGCACCGCTTCACCAGACTGCCTGATCACACTCTCATGCTCAGCGATAGCTTTATTGTTCTCAACACGGCGAGTGAGATACACAGTAGGTTCCTCGCGTCCTCGTCTAGTGTGTATACGATGCATTTCTTCCTGGTAAGCCTGTTCGAAAAAGTTGCTGTCGACTGCGCCGGGAGATTCGCAGACGACATGGGCTGGAAGAGTGGTTGATGGTGCGTTTTCAGAGGTGGGTGTTGAGGGTGAGTGGTTTCCAGTGCCTATGCCGAGATATGTTGTTTCGGAGAGGGGATCGTGAGCGTGGCCTTTGTGTGATGGTTCCTTGAGAGCGCGGTCCACTGAGTCTTGTTGTGCGTCTTTGTCTGCGTGTTCTTCGTGTTCGGCGGTTTCGTGTATGGGGTTGGATTCTGGCTCTTCCATTTCTCCAGGACTGCAGACCATGTCGTCAGATACTACGATCTCGTGATGGATGCCCTCTGCCGCCAAGACTCGCTCCATTGGTTTTCTGTCGTCGGCATCACTGCTGCGTGTTTTTCTGTGTTTTGTTTCGATACTACCAGGAGGTGCCACTATACGGGATGCACGGCCGAATAAGCCATCCATCAATTCTGGACGTTTGCGGAATAGGAGTTTCTTGAAGCGTTTTACAGCTTTCATCTAAGGGTATGTCAGCCACAAGCTCAAGTCAAGAGAAGACTTGTACCTACCACAACCAAAAGGTTCTTCATATTCCCCGTGATGGCGCGAGACATCTCCTCTTCGGTCGGCGTATCGACCATGTCGGCACAATTCTCCTCCGTGGAAAGCAGAGGATCCTCTCCGTTCTTGGTGACCCACGGATGCGCCCTGAGTTCCTCCATCTTGATCCTGCGCTCAGGATCCTTCTGGAGAATTCTACGAATAAGATCCTCAAAAGTCGAATTCTGCTCTTCAGGCAGCGTAAAGCCATCAGTGCGGATGGCTTGATACATATCAAGCAAGTGCGTCTTCTCGAATGGAATTCTACCATATCTGAGACAGTATAGTGTGACTCCCATGGACCAGATATCGGCAGCTCGGCCAGAAACATTACCATGTTTGGCGACACACAACTCCGGAGGCATGAATGCAGGTGAACCGGCAGATTTTGCTGTGGTCATATCAGACTGCTTTTCGAACATTTCTGATACGCCAAAGTCGACGATTTTGAGAACATCGTCTCCGTCAATGAGGCAGTTGTCGGGTTTGATATCTCGATGTACGATTCCTTGAGCATGTACTAGATGATCGGTTAGTCATGTGTAGTAGTAAAGATGCGCAATCCAGCTTTCTTACGATACTCAATGCCTAGAATCATATCGCGAAACCAACATCTGCATGTTTCTTCGTCGTAGGGATCGGCCCTGTCATCAATACCAACCTTCATGACGACGCCCTTCTTACACATCTCCAAAACCATATACAGCGAGTCCTCTTCCGGATCATCCAAGACCTCAATCAGCGCAACAAGATTGGTATGGTGCAATTTCTTCATAATCGCAATCTCCTCTTTAATCAAGTCCAACGAGTTATTCTCTTGCGGGGCAAGTCGGTCTCCAGTACCCATTCTGTGGAAGGGCTGTCGTCTTTGATTCGGTCGTCGCAGTAGATTGGACTGGGCGCGCTTGCGCAGACGCGATTTGGAAAACTCCTTGACGGCATATTCGTTGCCGAATTGGTCTACGGCTAGGTGGACTGCGCCAAAGGAACCGCGGCCGATCTCTTGCTTGATGGTGTATTGGTTGATGCGGTGGACTGCTGCGCCGTCGTCTTCGCTGGAGCCGTAGTGTGTTCGCGCATTGAGCGTTTCCTGTGTGTCGAGCGTCAGAAGTGACTTGCGATTGGGGAATAGGAGAATCAAAGCTGTACCTTGACGGTGGTCGTTTTCGAAGCAGTTCGTTGGTGGTGTCTTATGGGACTCTGGTATGCCGGCAGGGACCTGCGCGCATAGACGAAAGCTCAGTACGATTGGGCAAGTCAAGGCTGTTCATTGCAAGCCCTACATGTGTTTGACGGCAGCAGGACGGCCATGGCTAGTATTTGCACTGGCTATATTGAGCGAGATACCACGAGAAGGCAGAAGATGAGCAGCATTGTGGTGGTTGCGATCATGCTGCCCCGCTTCTTCTGATGCTTCAGATGATGATGAGCGGGCCTCATTCGCCTCGGAGGACGCAATCTGTGATTCTGCCATGGAAAGACAGCCGCGTGGAAAACGAAGGTGTGTATATTTCTGCGCGCAGCAGACAGGGAAAAGAAAAGTCAAATGGAAAGATGCTCGTGTAGCATTGCTGCTTTGCTCCGATTCCTTGCCAAAACGATGCTATTCGTAGGCTACGCTACGAGAAGGGACAAGGTGAACGCTAGGTCCCGACTATCCGAACTTATCAGACGATGAAAGCTTCCATTCGATAGCGCCTCTCTGAATCCTTGCACCTGCCAAGCTTAATAGCTTCCCTGGTCAGTCCCCACATCACCTACCACGGGCTAGAACGAACCACCAACCATCCTTTGATAGTACACCAAATCAACATCTTCACAATGACCGTCTACTCTTTCTACATTTTCGATAGACACAGTAAGTTCAGTCTCCCTACTACCACAAATAAAAAACTAACATCAAAAAAGCCGAATGCATATACAGCAAACGCTGGGCACAGAGACCACTATCCCAATCCATCAAAACAGCCCAACGACAATCAGGAGCCAGCGCCCTCAGCAACGACCACGTTCCAGGCGTAAACCCCAAAGCCCTGTCTAACGAAGATGATGCAAAACTAATCTTCGGCGCAATATTCTCTTTGCGTCGTATGGTGAGGCAACTAGGCGGTGAAGATGACAGGTAATGCCCCTTATCCTCCTCCCTCAATGCTACCCAAGAACATCATATACTGACAGCAAGAAAGTTTTCTATCCTATCGCACGGGAGAATATAAATTGCATTACTTCGAAACAGCCACAAATCTCAAATTTGTGATGCTTACGGATACGCGTATAGCGAGTATGCGCACTGTTCTCTATCAGATATGGGCAAATCTCTACGTCGAATACGTAGTCAAGAGTCCTATATCGCCTGTCGAGCATACCGGTGGTGTGGGAGTTGCAAACGAACTCTTTGAAGGCGCTCTGGAAAGCTTCATTGTACGTTCCCTTGCCTTTGCATTCGGGACCTTTGTGCTTTTGCTTACATGACACTTACAGAATACTGTCTTTCCTCCTTCTTGAGCATGAGTTCGAGCATACAAGGAAATGCTGGAGGCCCAGTACTTGCAGAGAAGCATTCGACCGAGAGCTGACGATAAGCTTCGGTCCGATGCGCATCGGTTTTCGCACAATGATCATGCCGAGATATCGAGATCAACGTCTCATCTGATTCTTGGATGGGCATGCTCTACTCTACTGAGCTCGAGGGCTTGTTGAATCCTGTCACGTCGACAGCCATCAATCGATTGCTAGCTCAATGGCAGAATGATCGTGCGACACCTGCCACTGGTCCAGGAAAGCTGAAATGACGAAACCATTCCGCTCTCAGCTGAAGGACCCCGAGCAGTACAAGGCGAAGTTACGAACAAGGACTGAGAAATGCAGAGCATACAAAAGTGGTATTTGAGGTCATGCCAAAGCAAATGTTTAATTCCATTTGACGTCCATCTGTCCCGAGACATAGCTATACACATCCGATATAATTCCCATCAAACTCCATGACTCCATGCTTGACATTTCTTTCCTTGCTTCGGCCAAACTTTTGCTCATTTACTCTTGTTTTCCATGATTTCACAGCCATTCCTGACGGTACCGACCAAACCACCAGTTTGGAGATTCTCGCTACCACCACCACTCAATCTGTGCTCGATCTCAGCTAGACCTTGAAGCCAGGCGACCTTTGTGTGAGCAGGGACCTCGAGATTTGCAAGCTCTTCACCGAGAGCAGTCAGGATGTCAGCCAAGGCCAGTCCTTTGTTTGCTTTGAGAGTATTGATTGTTGCCAGACATGAAGTCACATCGGCATTTGAGAGCAGCGTATCCCGGATAGTGGCGATGTCCGCGGGATGTGGTGCAGCGATACAGTCGAAGATTGTCTCGTTTGTGATCAGGTCGCGGTCGATCTTTGCTCCTTGGGCGGGTGCTTGACCTGGTAGATGGAGTGGTGTTGACGAAGCGTGACAAGCTTGCAGAACGTTGAGTGCGCGACGCATGTCACCCTTTGACAAGGTGACAAGAGAGTCGGTAGCGTCGGGGGCTATGTTGACGTCTTCCTTCTCGATGACGATGTCGACCAGACGACGAATATCGGGCTCTTTGAGTGGAGAGAAGCGGAAGCGAGTACAACGTGATAGCAAAGCAGGCGAGAGCTTATGGGTGTAGTTGGCGATGATGCAGAAACGAGTGTTGGAAGTGTATTTCTCCATGATTCTTCGCAAGGCCATCTGTGCAGTCGAGGTCATGGCATCAGCCTCATCAAGAATGATAAGCTTGAAGTTGGCCGGGCTGCTGTCACCACCGGACTTGTCACCAAAGGAGGTGAAGATTTGTTTTGTGCTAGAGAAGGTCTTGATCTGTTCGCGGACAACATCGATACCACGATCGTCGGAGGCGTTGAGTTCGAGGACCATCTGTCGCATATTCTTGTTTCCATAGATACGACGGGCGAGAGCGAGGACGGTCGAGGTCTTGCCGGTACCTGGAGGGCCATAGAGAAGGAGATGAGGTAGTCTGTTGCTATCGACGAATTTGTTGATCGTTGCTAGAATGTCTTGATGGCCCGAGACGTCGTCGAGAGTGTTTGGTCGATACTTCTCCACCCTGAATGGCCGTTAGATTTGGCATTTATTGGCAGTGGAGCGAGACATACCATGGTAGTGTGTCCTGCAGCTCGACTGGCAGGTTGGCAGCGCTTCTTTTGCCCTTCTCATTCGAGTTTGACAAGAATTGGATTGAGGACTGAGCAGCGGGCGCATCAACGTCCATTTCATCTTCGTAGTCGGACATGATTGCTGATATGATGGCCAAGTATCTGTGACAGAGTGAATGTGGCTGTAATGGTTGTCTACTCGGCGAGTGCAGCTGCCTTTTCGCAAGTGAAGCAGACGCGTTCGAAAGCGCGCCGAAGGCATTTGAGCTCAAACAGGAAAGGTCAAAAAAGTTCCCCGGATCTTCTAGAGGTCGCATCCAGATTGCCCAAGAAAAAGTCCATCGAGCGAGACAATCTTGTCGCAAACAACCACTCTCCACCATGCACTCGCGCGTACATGCCGGCGAGTATGTGTTACTACGCCTGCCTTCAGATACACTGAAGCTGGTCCATATAGTCCCAAATAGGTACGAGCCCGCTCAATCTGTTACCCGTGTCACTGCCACTAACTAAGCTCTTATTTTGCAGTCTTGTTTCAATTGGCAAATTCGGTTCCTTTCCCTGCAACTTGCTCATCGGAAGACCCTACTATCTCACCTACGAAATCACCGACAAACAATCCGAATCCGATGTCTCGCGCCTACGAGTCGTCCCAGCCTCTGAGCTGAACGCCGAAGTCCTCGCCGAAGATGGCCTACCTTCAGAAAACCCCTCCGAGAAAGCCGATGAATCTTTCGATATTGTCGCAGATGACGGTTCTGTCTTGTTGAAGAACAATCGTCTTACTGTTGACGATGCATCTCGTCAGGTGCTCAGCATGGATGAAATTGAAGAGTTGAAGAAAGCTGGAACTGGTTCTGGAAGAGACATTATCGAGAAGATTCTCAAGTCGCATACTCATCTTAGCGAAAAGACGTCTTTTGCTTTGGCCAAGTACACTTTGAGGAAACACAAGAAATACTTGCGCAGATTCACCGTCTTGCCATTGAACGTCTCCATGTTGACCGAATACATGATTGCCGAGAAGGAGTCTTCAAGAGTCATGGAGCTCAGAGAAGAGTCATTGGGTTTGGTTGGCAGCTGGGCAAACGTACACTTCCATCCTGAGGCAGAACCAACTCTCACTGAAGAGGGCACACAACTCGGCGGCGGAAGGTGGCTAGTCGTCGACGACACTGGTGGCCTAGTCGTAGCCTCCATGGCCGAAAAGATGGGTCTCCTATACCACCCAACCAACGAGGACGAAGAGTCAGACGACGACGAGGCCCCCACCGAGACCAGCGCACAACAACCAGCACCCATCTCAGACGACTTAGACGTAGAAATGCAAGACGACACCAAGGACGAACCCATCAACGACGAACCAACCACCACCGACCCATCCTCCCCAGAAAGACCCCGAAGCAACGGCCGCAAACGCCCCATCAACAAACACAACACCAACCTCTCCTCCACAAACACAATCACCGTCCTCCACGCAAACGCCCAACCAAACGTCTCCCTCCTAAAATACTTCTCCTACGACACAAACAACCCCACCGCCACCCACCCTCTACACACGCATCTAAAAACCCTCACTTGGCTACAACTGCTCGACCCCACCGCAGACCCAACCTACCACGAACCCGAGTGCTTAGCAGCAGAAGAGCTGGAAGGTTTAAAGTCAGGAAAACGGGGAGCTTACTATCGCAAACGCCGTCGTTGGGCTCGTTGCAAAGCCATCGTTGATGAAACCCGCGCAGGAGGTTTCGATGGCTTGATAATCGCTTCTTCCATGTCTCCCTCCACCATTCTAGCATCTACCATGCATCTTCTCCGCGGCTCAGCACACATAGCAATATACTCACCCACCCCAGAGCCTCTGACAGAAATCATGGATCTATACTCCAAAGACCGCAAAGCAGCTTTCTTGGACATCATTGCTGCTGATGGCACTCCTTCCGCTGAAGACTTCCCTCTGGATCCGAGAATGGTGTTGGCGCCGACGTTGCAGACCACGAGGATTAGACCTTGGCAGGTGTTGCCTGGACGCACGCATCCGCTTATGACGTGGAGGGGTGGTGCAGAGGGGTATTTGTTTACGGCGAGGAGGGTGGTTCCTGTGGAGGGTAAGGTGGAGGCGAGAGGTAAGTATAACAAGAAGAGGAAGATTGGATAGAATGGGAAGATTAAATTTGAGTGGTCTGTAAAGACTCGTGGCGTTGTATAGATGGATATTACATTACTTTATATCACTCGCCAACCCTTTTGTTTATGATTTTTGCCAAAGGAGAAAGTATTGATCTGAGATCGATTGCTGTTGAGATCTATAGCCATCGTTGTACAACTTATACAGAGCAAGGCAAATAGATGCCCGAATTTATAACAAAAATCGGTGCAACAGACTGGACAGATGGTAGCAACAGTGCCACTACAATCAATATGCAACATTGAAGGAGGATGAAGCATCACACACGTTTGAGACATCTAAACATCTAGGTTTGACAAGAACGCACTTACTCTAAGAAACAAGCTGGGCCAGTAGCAGCTAGCTGTTCAACTGCGTTTTCTCTAGGAACGCGCTGATCTAGTGGCGTTTTGCTCACCTGACTCTTTAAACCGTACTCTCTGGCAAACACAGAGTGTATATGCAGAGGTAGGACGGTATCATATGCCTGTCGAAAGGCATTCGGACTTGAACTTGGCTCGTGTGTGAAAGCCTCCTATGGTGGATCCTCAAATGCGTCAAGTGAGAAAGCCTGCTATCTGTATGTACCCGGATCATTGCGACTTGTTCGATTGTCTACTACAGTCGCATGTTCGAAAGACGTAGATGCTCTGCACTCGGTTGATTCTCTTCGCTCCATCGTGCTCCAAGCGGTGGTGGAGGTCAAGGTTGTTGGCTAGAACGTTCTGAGGGATTGGTCGATGGTTGATGGCGCTTGAGATGCAGACTCTCAATTCGTGGTAATAAGAGGTACTGACGAACTAGTTGTGACAGTGAGCCTATTCGGATGTAGAGATGTAGCGAGATGTCGGTCTTGTATGTGCAATTGTAGACGAGGGAGTTCTGGAATGCCGACTGGGGGTCTCAATTGAGGTTCGGTTGATCGTAGAGTAATGTATGTCATGTCAATGGTGCAGTGCCGCTCTCGTCCTTCCCCTTGTCATTTTGATCTCCAGGTTGCTTTACCGGACCTCGATCAGGCAACGATTTGAGATCTGGCGGGAAATATACAGGCGTAGACGCTTCTCGATCCGCTCGGAAACATTTAAAGCAGTCATGTTTTTCAAGCTCATTCTTGCGGCGCCACCAAAACTTTGCGCCACCAAACTTTTTGCGGTCGCAAGTGGCACAAGTATGGTCTTTTTTCGTGTCGTAGAGAACAGGCTCATGTGACTTCCATATGACCTCGTTGCGAAAGCGATCCGAGTCTCTGAAACGAACTCTAAGAAGCAGGCTCCATCTATATTCAGCCTTCTGAAGGTATAGTGCTTTGGTCCTCTCGTTGATATCATCTCTCATGAGCTTGTACGCCTTAGGGTCCTGTTCCAATTCAGATTTGAGCTTCTTCCATCGGTTGTTGTTCAATTGAGCCAGTCTCTCGCGGAACTGAGGGTCGGAGGCAAATCTTTCTTTTTGTCTTTGCGACCTTCTTTCACGAAATTCAGGGTTTGTGGCCCATAGTTCCCGACAACGTTGTAGGGTTTTCTCGCGGAATTCGGAGTCTGTGTCGTATCTTTCCTTGGCGTCTGCCCTTCTTCTCTCAATGTGTGCCGGGTCTGTAGCTGTTGCAGCATACCTTTGTTTGCTGTATTGCTTGAGTCTCTCGCGGAACTCGGGGTCGTTTGGTAACGAAGCCGCTTCTGGTCGGCCTCGCGTATTCTCGCTTCCTGCTTTTTCTTTTTCTTTTCCAGTTCGTCATGAGACAGAGGATTGGAGTCTGAGGTATAGGATCTCGAGTGTGCGGAGGTGTGAACGATAACAGCTGCTGGGTAGGACGTGGTAGCCGGGGCAATGTTCAAGGTCCAGAACCGAGAGACAACTGCCGAAGTCCATTTTGTAGCAACTGTTGGTATGGCTATCATTGGTAGTGAGGGCGATTGACGATGCTGCGAGTGTCCAGAGAGAGGGCGGATGTTGGCAAGGCAAGAGGAGCGCAAGCGGACTGTCGGTATAGGCTGTTGATGGCCAGACAGTTAGCGGAAGAAGAAGTGTCGACGGACGGGAGTAGCCGCAAGCTTGAAAGCGAAGTCCAAAGACGAACGGCAGCGGTTGGCGGGTCAACAAGGCGTCTAGGCGTTTCAGAGCGGCGACCATGACGGATGTGAAGCTAGCGACATGGATAATTACAACAACAAGCATCATCGTGCTTGACCATCCAGACTCGACCCGCATTAAGGAGTAGATTCGACAGCCATCATGTGTTTATGCATCTCGATGATTGCGTTTGACCACCAACGAGTTTGAGCAAGAAAAGGCAACCAACCCCGCTTTGAAGGTCCCTGGAAGTCAACTCTATTCAACCCGCAAACACGAAAGCTCGACTCTGACATTGCCCATCTTGGACTCGACCTCGACACCATGACCGTCTACTCGACGTCTTCGAGCTACCCCTTTCCGGATCAGCAGTCGGGACGCTTGCACAGCAACATCTTCCGTCCACCTAACACACCTGGACTGTCGCATGTCGACACGATGACTTTCGCCGCTACGCCATCACAGGACAAGCCCGCCTTGACAAGGAAACGATCACGCGCAAACTCCAACAAGGCAAACACTTCAGCCCCGTTGAACCATGGTGCGAGATATGGTTACACCACCCAAGCCATGAGCCCAGCTCCTCTTGCGAATGAACATTACACACTCGACTACAAGTTCGACACTCCCACACTCGCAGCTGCTTCACGACACGACGATTTGACTGGAGAGAGGGACTTTCGCTGGAAATGGGATTCCGCTGATCCCTCACCTGAGCAAGACGCTGCACATGTTCCAGGCTTGTTGGCCAGAGAGAGGAACGGAAAAGGCAGGACTGTCAGCTACACCAGTATGGCCAGCGCGAGTGATACAGCAGACACCAAAGGATGGGGAGGCTTTGCTATGAAGCTCGTAGGAGGTGTCGTAGGCAAAGTCTGGCACTTTTGTCGTGCAAATGCCTTTGCTGGCTTCTATGCTGGTTCTGGAAGAGGCTACGACTTTGCTCAACCCACCCAGTTCACCCCTCCATTACCTGGACAGTATCCATCAAACGACTTCTTCGGTGACTTTGAGCAAGACAACACTCCCGAACGCTCACTCAAGCGACAACAAACCGAATCCGGCTGGGTCATGGTAGATTCGAATCCCGAGGCGCCTCGTCCATCCAACAACCGCAACACTTCTACAGACGACTTTACGCATCTCGGTGCCACAAGAGCAAGCAGTCGTCGTGCTCTCAGCTCTGTAACCCGCCGCGCCCCTTCCCGCCAAACCTCATACACCGGCTCCCCACAAGCACAACAATCCCGTCTCGACGTCTTTAGCCAGGCCTTCGCAGACCGCTCTACCTCTACAGCCTCCACAGCTTCCACAGCATCTACTCGATCATCCGCACCCCTTCGCCTTCCAAACATCGCACACCGCTCCCCAGTCACCACACCCATCCGCACAACCTTCAACCCCGACCGTCGCTCCAGCATCGTAAAAGCCACAGACCGCAGCTCCAGCATCGCCAGCACAAGCGGAGGAGAAAACCTAAGCCCAGATGCCCAACGCTTCCTGCACAGAATCGAAAAACAAGACCGCAATACTGATAAAAGTATGCGTAAACTGGACCGACAGATTCAAGATTTGATTCGACAGGGTCAAGTTGCTTTGGGCACGAAGTTCGAGGTTGAGTCTGAGGATAGTGGGTTTGATGGTGATGATTGGGAGGATGCTAGGATTTGAGCTTTTTGTTTTTTGATTGTCATCATGGGAGGGAGGAGTTTTTGGTGGAAAGGAGGAACTAAAATGATACCCTGGGTTTTTGCTTTGAAGGAGGTTTTTGGTATGGATGATGGGGTGTTTTGCTTTTGCTTTTGCTTTTCGACGGCTTTTCGAATGGGTTCTGAAAGCTGTACAATTCATGCTCTTATACATACTCAACACAGTAAAGTACAGTACAAAGGTTTTGATCCTCGAAGTTGATGGTTACTTGATCTTCATCACTAATTGCAATTGAACTCTATTGACATCCCGCCCATTTTTTCAGGCAGACCTAGCTGCTCACGGCTGTGAGGTTCATCGAAGTCACTTTTCTCATTGCCCTCTCGCCTTTATTCTTAACGATGTTCAATTTTATCTCCTTCACCCTGACGGATCAAAAAGTGTTTCCGTCTATTGCTTCCATCGCCTAAGCTTGAGTAGGAAGAGACAAAAGTTCGCCAAGCTTATCTTTCCCACCACCACCCTCCATCGACCCTCCCACTTGTTTCCAGTAAAAGCATATCCCCCTCTGTGCAAGCAACCAAAAGGATGAACTCAGCGCAAAAAACAAAAAAGATGTCGACGCCCAAGAGATTCGAACTCTTGCCCCCGAAAGGATTTGATAGCTGAAGATGTGAGAGATCATTCGAGTCAAACGCCTTAACCACTCGGCCAGAGCGCCAAATCGAAGGTCCGAAAATTTCTGAGGAAAAGCTGGAGATTCGATGAAGAGGGACAGAGGTGGAAAAGTATAAGTACCTCCCGCTAGTGGCAGGAACGACCAGAGATTCTATGTATGATTCACGAAATCACGAAGTAGTAGCATCGTAACTGAGTAAACTTGGTCAATCAGCTCATGATCCTTGAATCTATTCCTGCATCCCACGAAATTGTCAAAATCATCAACAGTGGTGGGAGAGTGGTAGAAGAGAAGGCGAGGGGGAGGAGAAAAAAAGAAAGGAAAAAGATCATCTGGCACTGAGCGAATCTCTACTCCAAACTCGAGCACTTTGGCTGAGTGGGGTTGTGGTGCGCAGCTCGGCTTGTGGGAGTGCTGGTATACACTTATACTCTTCTTGGTAAGATATGGTATCAGATTTGGTGGAAGAGGACAGAGTACAGTAGGGGCTATAGATCTGTGTCTGGAAAATAAGAACGCGGGTCAGAATTAGGGCACAGTTTGGACACAGCTCGGGGTAGATACTATGCAGAAGCGAGCTGGTGGTGGGTTGATATACGAGCAGAGAGGGGAGAATAGAATAGAATAAGAACAGAAAGGGAATAGAAAGATCTTCATAGTTAACACTTGCGGGATCTACATACCAGGTGGAAGCCAATATCGATAAATTGGAGTCAGGAAAAGAGACACTTTCGATTTCATTCAATTGTAGCCATTTTCATTCAAACATTATACACGAGTGACAGAAGGAGATAATGATAATGGAACTCCCCAAGCCTCTCCTGGGCCTGAGGTTGATGCACCTTGCCTTTCAATGCCCCTTGCCTGTATCACCGTACCAGCCAGTTGTCCTGTTTTTCATCGAAAAAGGGTATACGAAGACCCTTTTGCATCGTTTGCAGCAGAGAAAAGAAAAGAATACTCCCACCGTGCAGAGCAAATCAACCAAGAAAAGAGATAGAAAAGAAAAGTGATATCGAGAGAACCCGGTGGGATGAGGTGATGATCAGCCAAAGAAACTCTTTTGAGTCGGCGTCTTCAAATCCCCCTGATTGATACCCAGACCAGCCAACCCTTTCGGCGCAGGCCCACCCATCTCAAGCTCAGGACTGGGTAACTCGCTATCTCCGCCTTCAGTAGCAGCACTCGAAGAACTGACCCCATCAACCATATCCTCAGGACTACTCAACTCATGACGGCCCAGCAAGAATTGCTTGAAACTGACAGAAGGTTGTTCGTCTTCCTCAACATCATGGCGTAATTGCAATCTTGGTGGTAGAGAAAGTCTGAGTCCTTCTTGAGATTGCATGTCGCTCTCGCTGTTGACAACGCCTAGTTCGGGAAGTGCGTACCCGACATCGCCGAAGTCGATCTCTTTTTCCACCGTGGGTGTGGAGTCTAGTCTGACTTTTTCGATGAGTTGAGATAAGGTGCCGACGCTGGTTGTACGCTCGAATGCTTCCTCTTCAATCTCCATGGAGGTAGGCACACCGTGTAAGATACAGCAATTTCGGTCGAGATATTGCTGCAGTCGATATTGTTGGCGGTCCCAGGACTCCGTTACCAAGCGCAAGGCGGCTTGGATGTCTTGATCTGTGAGCGAACCAGAAGGCGCAGCGATGGGTGAACTGGCAGTGTTGTTGACTTTAGTTTTTGAAGGCGAGAATGGACGCGAGGACATGAGCGGAGACGAGGCATGGCGTGATGTGGGTGCCAGAGATGGGAATGAGGGAGGAGCTGCTGAAGAGCTGCGGTTGACGCTTCTCTTCATGTTGGCGAAACCTTTTCGGAAGGTCGATGAGGATGAAGAGGGCGGTGGCTTGGAGAGAGGAGCAGATACCGAAGGCTTCAGGGGCGAGGTGGTAGTTGGCACGTCGTCTCGTATTTGTTTGACTTGCACCTCTGTCTGTTTCAGAGCTGCTACTCGACTTTCATCCATATACGGCATGTAGACCAGTGATGTGTTCTTGCCTAGCGAATTAATCATATCGGTAAAGGCTGATAGGGGTATCTCGTTGTGATCGCAGTACAACTCTCGTAGCGTCTTGTTCACCTTCAGGACCTCAGCCAGCATGCTAGCACCAGGCAGACCGAGTCTTTGATATTGAACCCGAAGAATGTGCAAGCCTTCATTGTGACGAAGACCATTTAGCGCCTGGTTGAGACCAACACCGAATCGTGAAGTTTCCAGACGCGAGTCCTCTCCTGAGATGTCCAATTCTTCCAGCGTGTGGTTTTCTGCAAACAGTGACTCTAACGCGCGACTGGTGTCCTCGTTGGCGTCGCTAGGTAACGTCGTTCTTGAGATGTCAAGATATCTGATGCTTTGGTTCTTCCTTAATGCGTTGATCAAATGTCGAAACACTGACTCCTCACGATATTCGATAGCACGAAGAGAAATGTGAGTAGGCGTTGAACCGTCCGAGATTGCTTTGCATAGCTGTTCGTGGTCTTTGGTGATATTGTTGTGACTGATATCAAGATGGAGATTGCGAGGCTCGATTGAGCCCCTCTTAGTGGCGCGCATGATGGTTGCAATGTCACTGCCAGACATGTATGCAGAGTCTAGATACAGCTCGTGGAGAGTATCTGATTGGGGGTGCTTGAGATATGTTGCAAGCGCTTGGATCGTGTTCTCATTGAGAGATGTGCCAGTCAACCTAAGCTCTTCCAAACGCCAGGTAAGGAGAGTTTCAGCATTGAACAAGGGTTCAGCTCCTGACGTTCGAGATGCAAAAGATAGGTTAAGCTTGCGGATAAAGCCAAACACACTGATCTGTCCATCGAAAACAGCTGGCGCAAGTCTAGCGTGGTTTCCAGAAATGTCCAAAGCTTCCAGTGTGTTGTCCTGCGCGCGAAGAGAATCCAGTATCAGACTCAAGGTGCGATCGGTCAATGAACATCTGCTCAACTCGATAGCACGGAAGTGGCAGGCCTTGTCACTTGCTGCACCAACCAGGTAATCGAGATCAGTTTCACTGAGGTGAATACCATTCAATGCTATCCAGTCGACATTCGTGGTTTGGTGCTTGCAAAGTGGAGAAAGAGCTTCGACAATACCACATCCAATATCCTTGACTTTAGTCTCCGAATCATCTGTATAGTCCGGAGGTTTTGCGATAATGCACCTAGAGAAGTCCATCCTTCGAAGTTTCTTGTTCGTCGCGGCCAGGGCACGAACCTCCTGGATCAACAGGCAAGATTGGATGAGTTCCTCTGCAGATAATCGAATTGGTGTTCCTCGTTTCGTTTTCAAACAGACGTGCTCGGAGCCGTAATTGTCGTGAACTCCATTGAGTATATCAAGCTGAACATCAGCAAAGGAGAGCGAGTTGAATGATTCGTTGTATCGTAGAGCTCGCATGACAGCCAACAGCTCAGCCGCACTATACTTTGGCCGACGTGCGTCTGCTAAAGGCAATAGCTGGAAGCGAGGCGCATCCTCGCATGAATAGTCAATGGTATAGCGAATGTTTGATGGGTTGACGTCGTATGCAATGCAATATCCTGTTAGTGTACGCTCGAAGCAGCAATGGTCTTCTGCATCTGAGTTCACTGCGGGAGGAAGCTGATCGTCAATTTCCTGAGGCACGCTGAATTTGAACATACGAGAAGCACACTCCGGACGGAGAACGTTCTCGACGTGGTGCAGACGAAGGGCAATATCGTGAGAGGCCAGAGAGGCCAGGTATAGAGTCTTCGGTCGTTTAAGAGGTTGGCGGAAGGTGATTTCGAAATGGTCATCTGATTGACTAACTCGAACAGCGGTCATATTAAGGATGCCGTATGATGTTGGAACGTTGCCTGCCGACAGCGAAGGTGATGAGACGCGGCTAGTAGCCTTTACCAGCGGGATGACATGAACTTTGTGAATACCAATCGCTAAGAAGCAAACGGTCGATGCGATTTTGGACAAGTCGTCGGTCGAGGATCGTGATTTCGTGAATTGGCGTTGTATGACCTTGTAGATGGCATAGTTGGCGGGGTCGTAATCATTCTCGCGCTCCACAGCCCTTGCAGCATTTTTCGAATTGACAACTGAAATCGGATTGAGGTCCTGGAGACGAGCCTTGTTAGCAGCCTGACGGATGGAGCGCAGCCACAAATCGCGATCCTCAGGATCTCCGAACTGCATGACCATGGCTGACGCCTGAGAGCCGTCCTCGTCGAGGTAGCAAACCTCAATGGCAAAGTAGGGACGACCATCGTCGAGCCTGTGGACGGCAACGATATGACGGAGAGTGACCCGACCTTCCTTGTCGCCTGATGACTCGGATTGTAATGATTGTAGGTCCTGGGAAGAGCCTATTGAATGGGACGAGCTGTGACGGATCGTTGGGCTCCTGCCAAAGGGAGGAGGGACACTCGCAATCGTTTCGGCAGCCTTTGATTGATTCTTGTAGCGCAGAATGTGGGTGTCTGTCAGAACCAGGTACTCTTTCTTCTTACGAAACATGCTACTGCTGGTCTGGACTTCGCCATGGTGTAGGACTAGTCTTTTCTGAGAATGGCTGGCGTCAAAATCGGCCCAGTTGATGGATGGAGTTCGGCTGGAAGTGGTAGTCAAAGGAGTGTCGTCTTCATGCATGGATCGCATGGATCGAAGGGAGCCAAAGACAGATGATACAGGGCGACCACCACTCCTGACGCTCAAGCCGGGGCGTGTGACTGGTTTGGGCGAAGGTAGTGTGTGTGCCGAAGTGGGAGAGGGATCCTCATCGTGGGCCAGCTCTGGTGAGGATTCGAGGTTGGTGACAAGAGTGGGGCCGCGACGCTTCTTCAAAGTCTTTGTCGAGTCGTTGGTCAGCTTGTCCGGAGAGTCGCGGGAGGTGGTAGGGTGAATCTGAGTAAACGAGGGAATGCTGAAGAGACTGCGCCTCCGGCCGGCGTGCTCCCGACTGCTGGAACGGGGCATGGCGGACGGCGCTTGAGAACAAGGAGATTACAAAGAAGATGTCGTGGAGAGGTCTGGCGTGGTAGTACTACTGGGGCATAGCTGGCTTAAGTCCGGAGTTCATGGCGGCGGGAGATCAGAAGGAAAGGGAAATTAGATGATCCGACACCAAGATGGGGGGATTGGCGGTACACGTCAGTAAGAGAAGGAGGCCGACATGTGGACGTAGAAGAGTCTTTGTTTCTGGTAGAGAGAGTGATACGAAGGAGAGAGGAAACGAGGGCGGCGCAAAAGATGATTCCTTGCGAGCCGGTCGAATTGAACTTTGAATGTTCTAAAACCAGCCGGAAGACGATCCACAATCGGGTCGATTTGCGTCTTCGTCAGAGGCGTTGACGCTTCAGCTTGCTAGCCGCCGATGGCTACTTGGCTATCCGGCGTACGCGCTTGAGCATCAGGGCAGCTGATCCAAATCTAGATAGAGAAGCCCTTGTGTGAGTTAGATAAGAGAGACCAAGAAACTATCAGATGTCATCCCTGAGCAACATTGATCAATCTTATCGCCATCATGAGATGATACCATGCGTATCTTATCAAGACACAGAGAGTATCTAGCAGAGCAGATGGTCAATGAACGCTCATGGGTACGTTCTAAACCAAGTCCTAAAGAGCACTGGCTCCCCGGCCACCGGCAAGCAAACCTAGACCGAGACAGGCCGAGCCTAGCGCTATCGATTAGAGAATAATTGGCATGGGCAATTGGAGGTTAACTTTGTCCGTCTTGGTCGTCGCCATTGCCCAAACGCATATCAATATCTTCGATGCCCAGCTGGCGCACTCAAGGCGTCCGCCCGCTCCGGTCGCTTTATGCGGGCAGCGCCTATGTCTGTCCACCATGTCGCATGCGCCTTTTCTCGGCCATAACCTCACCCTCGCTCCGCCACTCGACGCGCCTGCTGGATTCTGAAGCCAACCACGAGAGTGCAAAGACTGTCACTGTCCAACCTGTCACTCCCGAAGATACCAGCCAGACAGATTCACACGACTCCGCCCAAAGCTCTTCGTCTCCCAAAAATGAAGACTTGAACCAGTCTGAAAAGAGCGATCATGTGGAAGCGTCCGCCAACAACCACGAGACTGGAGAGAAGCATCAAGAGACCAAACCCTCAAAAGACTCTGGAATAGACACGGCTTCAAACCAGGATCTTGGTCCAGGTCTCGTCAAGAGAAAGTTAGACATGGTGGATGCTCGTGGCCACCGATCCGCCAAGTCATCCGAAGCACAGGAAAAGGCTCCTTCTTTCATGTCCCTCATGCAATCAGCTAGTAGTTCCTCAGCCACCGACGATCCTCCAAAATCCATTCTCGATTTCTTCAGGTCTTCAGACGCTCCGGGCCCATCTTCCAGCTATGATGGAGGCGCTGTACAGTCTCTGAAAGACGCCATGCTGTCTCTCAAGAGTAACCCTATACCTGTTCATAAGACGAAATCGGCAAGGAGACTTCGGACCAAGCGTAAACGCTTTGTCAACAGCCCTGCACCTCAGACCCCCGAACGTGTTCTCAAAGCACAGAAGACCAGAGAGGCCGACGAAAGACGTGCAGCCAAGTTGATGGCCAAAGGGGTACAGACCATGGACGCTTCCGACATCAAAATGGAACGCTTGGACGTCGACCAGCCGCGTGTTCCTCGTTTACAGCATGGCCTCGATCGCGTCCTTTTCAACCCGGGCGTCCACGTATTGCAAGAAAGACGCTCAAAGGTCTACAACTTCGACCCATACCTACAGAAGATCATGCCAGTCACCGAGTTTGATTATGACGCTCTCACTGCCTACAAGACTTCTTCTCAGGACAAGTTTCTTTCCGATTTTGCCAAAAAGCACGGCAAGAAATATGTCGGTTCTACCTCGAGCATGACGAGCACATTGACCCACTTCCACTATCTTCTCTCTGCCTGGCGCAAAATCAACACAGACATGTTTTCTAGGGATTTCCCCGACACACTGCAAAGCTTCACTGCACTCAATCGTACACCTACTTTTATGTTCTTGCGACGAAAAGGCGACACTTACGCTATCGACGCTGACAAGGAATTTGACGGTGCCAATGTCCTCATGTTGCTCGGAAGATCTATGGAGAAACTCATGACCTTGCCAACCTCCGAGTTCGAGAAGTACAGGAAGGATAAATCTGTTGGGATTTCCGAGGTTGAGAAAAACCAACCCGAATCTTATCACTACTCCTCACTAGGCGACTTCTTGCTACGATCCCAGTTGGACGCCCAAGACGATCGTCTCCCTGGAACAGGTATGTTCGATCTCAAGACGCGCGCTGTTCTTCCAATTCGTATGCGGGCAAGCGACCCCGAGCAAATGACTGGATATGAGATCAGCCAAGCGCAAGGTCAGTATGAAAGCTTTGAGAGAGAGTATTACGACATGATGCGCAGTACTGCACTCAAGTATTCTCTGCAAGCTCGCATGGGTCATATGGACGGTATTTTCGTTGCGTATCACAACGTCAAGCGTATCTTTGGCTTCCAATACATCAGTCTGAGTGAGCTCGATCGCGCTCTCCATGGCACACCCGATGTCACTTTGGGCAATCGTGAGTTCAATTTGAGTATCAGCTTGCTAAACGAGATTCTGAACAAGGCCACCGAGAAATTCCCTGACCAGGTAAGCATTCCTGACTGCGCTATGAAACCCGATACTGACTGTGACATAGTCTCTTCGATTTTCCTTCGAGACCAAGGCCGCTGAAACACTTCCATCTATGCACATATACGCAGAACCCATGAGTGAAGAGGACATTGACGCAATTCAGAATTCACAGAAAGAGAAGATCGCTGAGTGGGAACGCAATCTGCGTGATCCGGCGTATAAGTCGAAAAAGCAACAAGCCGATGATCTCATCAAGGAAGACGATAAAACCACCAGCGAATTCGGAGATTCGAGCAGTGATTTAAATCATGAACCCGTCAGAAAAGAGGTATCAGAACCCGATCAAAAATCAGATCCACCTCAAGCCGAGTCAGAGGCGACTGTTGCACAAGATTCAGAGGCAACTGAAAAAGACACATTCGTCAAGGAGATTGAAGCTATGACCAAAACTTCAGAATCGGAGCCAAAAGCAGAATCGGAAGCAGACGCAGAAGAAGAGAAACCTTTGCTAGGACTGATTCTCACGGTGCGTTCCAAAGTCAACGGTGAATATGTCGAACGACCAGAGCGCCTCAGGAAGACCCACGATTGGACCATCGAGTACAGCTTGACTGAAAAGGCAGCTCCGGTGGCACGGAGAGAATACACAGGAGCCAAGATGCGACGCAGAAGAGTATACGAAAAGCTCGACAGCAACCTCGATAAGAAGGATCCCGACAGTACGGAGTTGACTTACAACGATCACTATATCAACATGCTCAAAGAACTTAGTGAGAAGGGCAGAACTATACGGGCTGGACTTGATAAGAAGGCCGCGGATCAGCCAAAGGTTGTGGTTGGCATGCCGTACTTCAAGCCTGAGGAGAGTCAGAAGGTGAACACAGATGTGGACATTGAGAGTGTTGACGATTACTTGACATGGCTGTACAAGGAAAAGGCATCTCCTGCCGAGGAGGCATGATCGGTATGATAATTTTGTATATATAGGATTTAGAAGCAAGAGGAAACTGTACGATATTGTTGGAGTTGATGACCAGACAGATGTTTGTGGTCAAAGAAAGTTGCAATGTGCTAAAGCCAGGGTGACTTGAAAGTGTTGTAGATTGGCGTGAATGAAGCATGACGTCCGTCCCGAACAGCTTTCGAACAGCAACACGTCCCACAGCTCCTTGGACACCGAGACAGCAACGCAAACAACGTGCGAAGTTCACTATCACTATCACTCCAAACATACAGTCAACATGCCGCCGAAAAACCGCAACAATCGCAACTCGCACCCGCGACCTGCGGCGCATCACGTTCCCTCAGACTACGACACCGACACAGCATACGCAACCGACGCAATGACTTCTCTCGCTCAGCCCGCACCCATCCCAGCGCGTACCAACGAAGAACTGAACCTCAGTGTGTTGCAACGGCATGATCCTTCGGTCCACCAGATCCTCTCTGTCGCTCCCTTTGCTGTCGTCTACACTTTCAATCCAACCTCGTCGACATGGGAAAAGCAAGGAACCGAGGGCACGCTGTTCGTGTGTTCACTGCTACCGCTGGTGGGAGGTCCTCAGATTGAACGATACAGCTGTATCGTCTTGAACCGTCGCGGTCTCGAGAACTTCTCTAGTGAATTGTTCTCCGCCGAGTCGGTCCAGGTAACGGACGACTATGTCATCTTGCAGGTCGAGGGAGAGGATGGAAGCACAAAAATCTACGGCCTATGGATCTTTGCCGAGGAGGGAGGAAGTACCGTACAGGCGAGAGTGGTGAACGCCTTGATCATTCAGGAATGCGCAAAAAGAGTCGAAGACAGTAGAGACGCCGCTGCCGTGGCCGATGTGGAGGAAGAGTACATTGAAGAAGAACTGCCGCCTTCGCAACAAGAACAACAACCACAATATCAACCGCCGCCAACTATACACCACGAACAAGCACCGGAGCCACAGAGACATGACTACGACCACCAACTACCAAACCAACAAGTCAATCTCCTCCATTTCTTCAAGAACGGCCAACAACAACCGCAATTGCAACGTCCTGCCCTCGCCTCACCTTTCCAGTCTCACGATCAGCAACAATACTACGCCATGCAACAGCAACAGCAACTCGAGCAACACCGCCTCGAACAACAACGGCAGCAACAACAACACCAATTGGATTCCATGCACCAGCAACAGATGAACCAGATGAATGCGCAACAAATGCAGCAGACATGGCAAATGGCTCAACATCAGCAACAATTCGCTGCTCAGCCTCCTGGATTTGCACCCCCTCAGCAACATTTCCAGCAACACCAGGCTCCTCAGCAACATCCGCCACCGCAACCTCAAGCACAAGCAGATGTCTTGATGAGTTTGTTCAATAATGCTAGACGTGGGTATTAGGAATCCCAAGGATATACCCCTCGTTAGTTTGAAAGAGAAGCTTGAATGAACATTCTTTTTCTGGCATGTATTCTGTTATTGTCTTTCTCACTTTCGTGGCTGTCTGACAGATGGACTTTTGCCAAGCCATATGTTTTGGTCAGGGTTGTATGCTCAACTATGCTTTTGAGGACTAATAACGATGTTGTGACACCACCACGTCTGCTATCCTCTATATGACCTTCTTGATATGTACTTTGATGGAAGTCTGAACGATTTGCTACTTTGCGGATAAATGCTATCCGAGTTCGTTGCATGAGGGTCAAAATTGACTTCAGAGATGTGCTGATTTAGAAACAGCCACTCAACTCTATTGTTCTCTCTCGACGTCGAGAACCAATCTAGTTGAATATCAAATACCAGTCGGATTGACTACCTATAAGATTATGGATAAGCACAGTTTCTAACTCATATTGCTACCTCAAGATTGTACATCTCGTTCACCTTTTGCAACATTATATTGCCATCTATCTTCGGGGAAGAACGCGGAGCTATGACCGAGGTGGAGTTTGTACGGAGTACCCCGGACGAACCCGAGTTCGGAACCACAAGTTTTGCAACGTCAGCGATGGGCTTGCCGTAAAGTGCATCCGGCCACGGCTTTCCGATCGCAGATACCGAACCGTGACAGCAGGGGGGCTAAGAGCCATATATTTCTATTGTATATACCTAACTGTCAATCCTTACTTTCCTTCTCTACTTCCCAACTCTGTTACTCGAAAAAGTTCCCAAGGTTCGCTTCTCACACACACACAATGGCTGCAACACGACGTTCGTGCTCCCGCCTTTCGGCAATGCTGCCGCAGTCTTCGAGTGCTTTGTTCCGCGCACAGCTACCAAGGGCAACAGCAAGGATTGCTCTGAACAACAAGCGTGCCGGCGTTGCCGCTACACTTACCTTTTCGCGCGGCTTCATCAATGATGTCAAGGCTGGCAGCAATGGCAGTGTTGACGACATTGAGTTGAACGAGAGTCTGGCGCCCACAATTGATCGCTCGAGGTCAAAGGTGTATAGCAGTGCTGATGAGGCTGTTGCTGATATCAAGAGTGGATCTACGATTTTGAGTGCTGGGTTTGGTCTTTGCGGTACTGCTGGTATGTTTGTTTCCACTGCAGTAGATTTCTGAAGGGGGGTGAGAGACTGATGATGCACAGATACGATTATCAAGGCTATGGCAAAGAGAGGAGTTGAAGACTTGCACTCGCTAAAGGCTGTTTCCAACAATGCTGGTGCTGGTCCCTATGGTCTTGCCGAACTGGTCCAAAACGGACAACTCACTTCGGTCATTCTGTCGTTCTTGGGCACCAACAAGGCTATTGAGAAGAAATATCTTACTGGCGAGCTGGACGTTGAATTAACACCTCAAGGCACAATCGCCGAGCGCATCAGAGCAGGTGGTGCCGGTATCCCTGCTTTCTACACCCCCACTGGCGTCCACACATGGATCGAAACCGGAGAAATCCCCATCAGAATGGGTCCTCCCAAGGAAGGTTCTAAAATGCCTACGACCCTGCAATCAGGCAACCGTCGCGAAACCCGCGAATTCAAGGGTAAAAAGTACAACTTGGAACATGCCATTCAAGGCGATGTAGCTATCCTTCGCGCCTACAAGGTCGACGAAGCAGGAAACTGCGTCTTCCGCTACACCACCGGAAACTTCGGCCCCATGATGGCCAAAGCAGCCAAATGCAGTATCGTGGAAGCCGAACACATCGTCCCCATCGGCGAAATCAAGCCCGACGAGGTAGATCTGCCCGGCATCTACATCGACCGCATCGTCCCCGCCACCGAGGAAAAGAAACTCGAAGTCAAGAAACTGCGTGAAGTGGAAGGAAGCGATCAAAGCAACAAGAGTGACGCCGAGGTGCGCCGCGAGAGAATCGCTCGTCGCGCAGCTAAGGAATTGAAGCAAGGTTACTACGTTAACTTGGGAGTGGGTATGCCTACCCTCGCACCTTCATTCTTGGATCCTGAAATCAAAGTGTGGATTCACTCAGAAAACGGATTAATGGGTATGGGACCTTACCCCACTGAAGAAGAAGTGGATGTGGATATCATCAATGCTGGCAAGGAAACCGTTACCATCGTACCTGGAGGCTCTACTTTCGACAGCGCTGAGTCGTTTGCTATGATCAGAGGTGGCCATATCGATGTTTCTATGCTGGGTGCCCTGCAAGTCAGTGCCAACGGCGACTTGGCAAACTACATGATTCCTGGAAAGGTTCTCAAGGGTATGGGCGGTGCCATGGATTTGGTCTCTAACCCCGACCAAACCAAAATCGTCGTTCTTACCGATCACGTCGATAAGAATGGCGTCAGCAAGATTCAGCAAGAGTGCAGTTTGCCCCTTACCGGTGCTCGTGTTGTATCAACCATCATTACAGATTTGGTAAGTTTTTCCTTCGCTTTGTGCTTGTGGACTTTGGCTAATGAAGTGTGAATAGTGTGTGTTCCAGGTTGACCGTAAGAATGGTGGTCTTACTCTTACTGAAGTTGCACCTGGCATGACTGTTGAGCAAGTGCAAGAAAAGACTGCTGCCAAGTTCAAGGTGGCTGATGATCTCCGCGAGATGGAGTAGAGAGAAAGGCGAAGAGTAGCCTATCTTTTGATATCTGCATTTGCCATGTAAAAAACGCTTTATATACCATATTCATGAACAGAAACATGTACAGTTTTTTCGAATCTACATCTGATCTATAGATATTTCCACACCAGATACTCTTCAAACTACTCTACCTCTAACCTTCATATCTTGCTTTTCTGCTACACTTATAGCTTTGCCTTAATGGATCCAGGTGCATAAGAGGATCCCTTGCCTCCACTCAACGCCTCGACAATCCTATCCACACTCTCCAAAAGCCACACACTCCCCTCGTCACCAGCCAACCACTCACCACCCTGCACCTCTTTCTCCGCACTCCCATCCTTAAACGCCTTCCTCAATCCAAACACATGACTCAACACCTGCGGCCCCACCCCCGTCTGCGTCCTCAAACAGCTCACCGCCACAATACTAGTCAACACCCTCCCAACAGCACCCCTCCCCTCAGTCCTCTGTTCAGGGTCTGCAAACAACGCTCCATATTCAGAATGCAAAATGTGAACTGGAAGATCTGGATGCGATTCTGCGAGTTTGTTGTACAGTTTCTTGTCGAAAGGGTCGTAGATTGATTTCCAGAGCGATTCGCCGCGGGAGGACATGGCGGTTATGTTTTGGGGAGAGGGGATGCGGGTGGGTGTTGTGGAGAGGGAGGATACGATTGAGGAGGGGAGGGAGGCGCGAAAGGCGTTGAGCATGTTGATTGTACGAGGGACCTGTGGTACACAGCAATTAGCTAGGGAAGGAGAAGGAGGTGAAGAAGAGGTAGAGGGCGAGGGGAGACACTAACGCCATTGAATCCAATACACTTCAATCCCACTTCCCTCATCAATTCTGCTGTAGCCACTGCATCATGCTCAGGAGAAGCTGCGTGGAACAGTTCAGCCAGTGAGTCAGGCGAGTTCATCGTCATGGTTGTTGCTGTCTATTTTGTGCAAAGAGTTAGTGATCTGCAGGGTATTGAACATCTCAGCAGCAACGTACAGCCATAGACAACCAAGCAGGCACACCAACACCCCTCTCCTTAGCATCCTTAGCCAAGTTCTCATAAAAGCTCTTGATGCCTTGAGGTGCTGGCAGTGCTCCAGGACGCGCAAATGGCGCATTGATGAGTTGTTTGAGAGCAGGCGAAAGTTTCGACATCGTTGGCGTGTTCCTTCAACTATTATGGGTATAGAAGAATGGAGTAAAGAAGGACAGAAGGTGTGCTTGGGGAGTATGGATGTGAAGTAGCAAAAGAGTTGTAGAGTGTTCATGCATCATCACTCAAGTTGCAATTGCCGAGGGACTTCCGTCTATCTCCGGGCGGACTTGAGCTGCGTGTTGGTGACGTGTGTTAATATGGGGAACTTTGTTTTCGGTGTCCTTGCGATTTCGCCGAATTGCTCTGGTGCTCTCGTCTAGAAGTTTTCGAACAAGAAGGCATCATTGATTAAGAATTGCGTGGTTACCAAAGATACAGGAATATCATCTTGAATACAAATTGAAGCCTACGTCAAAAGTTGTCAAGAGGTGGTTGAAAAAGTGTAATTTTATGTACTGGGTTCTGTGATCAGACAAGATACCCTCATCTGATGCACAACTCTCCGTCGAATAGCGACTCTACAAACAACCCCTTCGCCCCTTTGCTCCCTTCGAAAAATGACAATGCTCTCATCTGTTTGCTCTGTACCATGCATGCTTTGTGTGTGAACGAAGTAAAATAACAATTCAGAACCGCTGTGCTTTGCTTTGCATGCATATCAATTCAATTCAATTCAATCCTGTACAACCGTAATCGTCGTAACTCCGGGTCCAGCCGCGGAAAGGCCCCTTTCATCGGTGCCATTCGTGCCATTGACTCGCTCTTCCTTGTCGTTGTCGTGCTCGTTCGTGCCGTTGCTTGCCTTGAGGTCTGTTGAGAATGGGAACGGATCGAGACAGCAGTCAAATCTCATTTGAATGTCCAGTCCGGCGAGGTGAGGGCACTCAGCAGATGTTGCGATGTTGTAGAAGTCGCTGAAACGCATCCATCGAAGAGGGGCCATGTTTAGGAACTTGGCTCGGTCTTCCTTGATGCGCTGCTGGATCCTCTCAGCTTCTGCAAGTTCCTCCAACAAGTTGCCTGCTTCCGATGTTTCGTTGTCTTCGGGTGTGGGAAGTCCATGCACCAAACTCGTTGACTGTAGACATGCAAGCATCAAACGTCGTTGCTCCTCAGTTACTTCCGACGTCGACACTCCAGAGAGTAATGATGGCTCTGCCTTGGCGTCGAGCGGAAGATCCAGGAGAGTATTTGCATCCTTGCCTGTAAGTATCGCGGCGGCCTGATAACTGAACATCCAAAGGTCGTCGGGCTTGCCCTCATCGGGCAAACCTGCTAGCTCAGCTCGCTTGACAACCTGAACAGGAAGGAAGTGTCTCTGGATATACGTCTGTCTCTCCTTTCCAAGAACGTCCGCCAGACTGATGATGTGAGCCAGAGCACTTGGAAGGGCTTGCACTTTTCTCTCGCGGTCCAGACGACGTTCCTCTGCCAGCTTTCGCTCGTGTTGCTGGCGTATCTCTTCGGCCTTGCGCTCGGCTTCCTTGCGTCGTGCAGCTTCCTCCTCTTTTCGTGCCAGTTCGTCTTTGCGCAACTTATCCGCAAGCTTCTGAGCATTGGCCTTGGCATCGAGGTCGGCTTTGCGATTGGCTTCCGCTTCTGCGGCCTCGCGATCAGGCTCCTCCATCTTGATATCATCATCGTCGTCATGCTGAGCGTCATCTTCAGAATTGTATGTTGTTTGGTTTTCTGCCGTAGGCTCGATCATGGACGATGAGCGGTGTCGCTTAGGTTGTGGTTCGGAGAGATGAGAATTGCTGTGCTTCCTTGGACGTCCTACTTTTCGTGGGCCGGGAGGTTTGAGAGAGGTCTGATCCGATAGTCGTTCGCCATGTCTTCTAGGAGGTGCAACGTCGGAGAGCTCAGAAGATGATCGTTGTCGGCTTTCTGTACGCATGTCCTTCTTAGAGACTAGACGTCTTCTGCTTCGTGCTCTTTCTGGTGAATCGGCGTCTTCCATCTCCACATCAGAGTCGTTATGGCGTTCCACGCTTCTGCGTCGTTTCTTTGTAGGCTCACGTCGAGCAACTGGGCTAGAGCTGAGTTTCTTGGCGGTTTCGGCCTTCTCATATAGCTTTTGCAAGAGCGCTTTCTCCTCCCTCCACCTCGGACCCTGCTTGGACTCTGCGATTTCGTACCAAGTCAGGTTGCTGCTCTTGGATCGCCAGGTGGGATCGAATTGATCAAGTTCGGTAAGAGCCTTGACCATATCAAAGTGAGAAGTTCCGATGACTGAGAGCATAGGTCGGTCAGGCCTTTGACGAGCTTTCTTAGGGGTCATCTCGGCGAGAAGCATGTTCACAAGGTAAAGGTCTCCAGTCTTTGCGGCTGCTGCCACAACGTTATTGTCAACAGGCACCCGGGCATCGAGAAATTCTTGTACGGCCGTCCTGTCATTATCGCTAACAAGCTTGAGAAGGTTTTCGTATGTGCGTGCAAGAAATTGAAGTCCTTGCTTTGGTCCAGGCCTTGAAGCAGGTTCTTCGACGTTGTGTATTTGTTCAGATCTGCCGTTCTTGTTCCAGTCTTCGATAGCTTCGCGCAAAACAGCGCGAATTTCGGTGGCGTTGTCGGTCTCCTTGGTGATTACATCGAGAGCTTGTTGGCCTTTGAGATTGCAATGAAGAGGATTGATGCCAGCCTTTAGAAGGATCTGAACAACATCAAGATGGCCGTTTTCAACCGCGTCGATAAGAGGAGTGTCCTTGTCCGCATTTGCGCAATGTGGGTTGCAGCCCTGCTCGAGCAGATAGCTCACGATCTCAGGATATCCGTTGAGGGAAGCGACTTGAAGTGGTGTGTTTCCTGCAAACTCACGCTGTTCGAGTTGCTCAGGATCCTTCACGCGCCACTCTTTGACACCATCAAGATCGCCATTCTCGCATGCTTCGGCCAGGCGAGTAAAGCCGTATTTGTTGACGTGGCGCTTTGCCAAACCCATTGGTCGACCTGGTGTTGAAACAGCCCTGCTGGTGTTTCGAGTAAGTCTGCTTTTGGGATATTGATGTGATGTTTCGGAAGAAGTATCCGAGTCCCAGACGTTCCTTGCAAGCATGGTCTCACGGACCGGGAAGTGAGTAGCGGCGCGTCGTTGCCGTGCAACGCCGGCTGTGTGCGAATGCTGTCCGCTGTTACTCCGACTCTGGCTTGGCCTAGCTGATTGCGCTGAAGCAGTCCGGCGGTGTCTACGCAACTGCGGAGAAGATGAGTGCTCTTGGCTGGACCTCCGTTTCCGACGCGGTTGATCCACATCGGTATGCTTGCGTTTCCGTGGATTTGCTGTTCGGCCTTCGTCGTCCTTGTCAGATGCCCATGATCTCGCGTCCTCGTCTTCATCATCCTCGTCGTCGTTCTCGTTGTTGTTCGCATCGTTCTCGTTTACATTGTCGTCGTCGAATGATTGCACAGAGGACACCTCACTCAAGTTATCACTATCACTGTCCTGATTTTCTCCATTGGCGTGGGGAATTTGGTCGTCCATCTTGATGTCTTTGTCGGCCGATTGCTCCTCATCCTTTTGTAGCTCATCACCGTTAGTCTGGACATTATTGATCGAGTCTTCACAAGCGATATGTGCCCGAGGGCCTTCGGTCGAGACGGCAGGCTTCTCAGGAATCTCATCAATGCTTTCTAGAGCTTGGGCGGAAGTTGATTGCTTGAGCATGTCGCGTTTCTTGACAGGCGATACGATCAAGGTCTCGGCTTCGGAGTCATTCTCGGCGTCCAAGACATGGTTGTTTCGGGACTCGGGAGAGTCTTGTTGTGTGATTCGAGAGGTTGTCGGTGGTGAGGGAGCAGATTCAGCTCCTAGAGGCATGGGAGAGGTGGCCTTGACTGGTGCGAGAGGCGGCGCATTCTGGACAAGCGCGTTGTTGCTGTCGGGAAGGGTGCTGTGGCTCATGCCGCGGATATGGCCATGCAATACAAGGGTAACGCGAAGACCGGCTCCGCAGGGTGGAATGTCGAGTGGGCAGGTGGTAAAAGGGGCGGGCAGAGGTTGTGTGTGGATTGAAAGAAGCAAGTGTCAAGTTCCCGTTAGCAAGAGCTGCACCTTGGAAGGCGGTCCGCTGTGTCTAACGTGCGCATGGACCTTCTTCAGTCACGTGCACCCACCGCCGCCGATCCATACATGTAGCAATCTCACCGACAGTCGAGGCTTGTTCTTGCCTGGTTTTGATGTGGTGTCCATTCGAGGATAGCCTTGTTGTGTCTGAAGCCTGTTAGCGAAGCCTGTTGCTGGCTTGTGTTGCGCTTGTCCGAATTCTTTGCATGCGCCTTTTAGGACGCCATCAGTCTGTAACAACCGCCACGGGAACTTACACTTCTAGCGCCATGCTTGACCTCGTAATATTTTTGAGGGCTTCCTTCTTGCTGGCAGCCATTGCTGTGAGATCAAAACAGAACTCAGAAGACATGATCATGTGCGCTGACTCTTCACAGGCTCTTCTTGCACATTGCGTCCCTTCTCTTCGCACTCGTTTCTTAGCATATGGTTCTCGTCAAAATGGCCAACAGCCCAAAAAACTCACCGCCAACCCACTAGATGCACTTGCCACTTTCCAGGTGCCTCATAGTTGGTTTGGGTCATTCTACCTTGTGTCCACACTGTGTTCATTCATATGGTTCTCTCAGATCCTTCTTGATCAATCGCTCTGGCGCCATCTGGCATCCTTGGTCGACATCAAAAAGTCCATGACCTTGGATCAAATCATCGTCACATGGATACTGATGCTCCTTCAAGGTGTTCGTCGTTTGTATGAATGTTTGGAATTTACTAAGCCTTCCAATGCTCGCATGTGGATCGGCCATTGGGCTTTGGGGGTGTGGTTTTATGCTAGCATGAGCGTAGCCGTCTGGGTCGAAGGTGCTCGTAGGTTTTGGTCTTGTAAAAATTCGTGTCTTGCTGCTCTGACTCTGTTTCCCTCTTCTAGCAACTCTTCTCGAGAAATCTTTCGATTTCTCACACTTGACCATCGAGCCTCCATCGCTTCGCACTTTTGTGGGGTGCTTGATCTTCATCCTTGCTTCTGGCGTGCAGCACGATTGCCATGGATATCTGGCATCCTTGAAGAAATACAGCGTGCCGGAGCATCCAGTGTTCCAACGTCTGGTCTGCCCTCACTATTTTGTCGAGTGTTTGATCTACTTTGCAATTTCGATTGTTGCAGCCCCCGCCGGTGCTATCCTCAACTGGACAGTCGTTTGTGCTCTTGTTTTCGTGGCTGTGAACCTCGGAGTGACGGCGGATGGGACCAGAGAATGGTATGTACAGAAGTTTGGACCTGACAGCATGAGCGGGAAGTGGAGGATGATCCCCTTCGTCTTCTGATGTGGATGTCGGAAGATGGGCGACATGGGGTGTCAGGTATAGAATAGAAGCAAAAGATCCTTCAGGCTGGGGCCCTGGCTCCGGTACTTTCGACGACCATTGTAATGTCTTGTTTGCAGTCGGGTAGAGCGGCGGTCATCTCTCTTGCTAGTATGTCCCTGAAGTCGGCAAAAGCTTGGCTCCTGCCCTTAAGCTGTTGGTTGAGTCTCTGTACCAGCTCGACAAATTCGCGGGTGTAGATGTCGGGATTTCGTGATCGTTCTACGTATTCAATGACCTCTGGTGGAAGGCTAGTCGGAAGGACGCGGGCGGTCTGGCACAACGAGAGCAAATTCTGGATTAGGCGTTTGCTGGAATGGCATGTCAGCACGATAGTCTGGATCGTCAGGATAATAGAGTGGTCGATTACATCTCAAAGGTCATGGCTTCTGTTGTTTGCGAACCGCGGAACTCATGCGCCTGGCAGATGAGCATGTACAAGTTGTCGATGACGGCTTTGAGCTGCTCTGTGAGACGGTCAGTAATGAAAGGACTGGAAAGTGACGCTGCTAGCCTACCTTCGACCTGGTCGAGGCCATCTGTAGAAGCCATGGCGGCAAGAGAGTCAGAAAGATGGTCAAAGATGAAGAAGTGACGATCCGGGTCATGTCAAGCAAGATCAAGATCCGGGGTCCAACGCACCTGCCAGCGACCAAGGCCCCACCCAAATTACGGACCACCTCCGTACCTTTGTGCACATCAACACTCTCCATCAATTTACTTTCACAATCAAACACCAACATGGGCGAATATCTCTCAACAATTGCACGAACTCAATAACCCCACACCGGAAATGCTTCTGAACCTGAATATTACCAATGGATCAAGAACAAGGCCGCGCTGCTCCGCGTGGTCATGCGAGGACTAAGAGCAACACGTCCATCGGCAGCAACAATCCAAACAAACTGAGACACACGAGATCTAAGAGCAGCAAAAAAATTGACTCAATTTATTCCGATGAGGCCACAGTTGCTTTCATCAAACGAACTCTATGCCCTCAGCAACTCACAGGCCCGGAGGGTAGCAGAGCACGAAACACCTCCCAACCTTTGTCTGAATTGCTGCCCCCATTGACCACTTCTAATCAAGTCGATCTTCAACTTTACGCTCTCATCTCCATCATCATCAAGGACTTTGTGCAGGCTTGGTACTCCAAGATCACCCCGGACCAGGAGTTTACTGATCAAGTCGTCCACATTATCGCTCACTGCACACGTGCTCTAGAGCAACGGATAACAGCTGCGGATCTGGAAGCCTTGATATTTGATGAACTCCCGGAACTGATCGACGTCCATGTTACAGGTAACTGTCACATCAGCAGGAGACATAACGTACTTCCATCATTAATTACTTGTCAGCCTATCGAACTGCACATAGCGGATCATACACTTCGTTACTCGTAGCAAATCCGAGAGAAATCTATCACGCCATCAATCCTCATCCTGCCCTCTCCCCTGTTCCCTTCGAGCCCGGATCTCTCGCATCACTAGATCAGGCCGAGAATGAAGCCGTATGGCGTCAATTGCTTATCCAAGGAGTATTGTCTAATCTGCTCCCATCGGAAGATCTCGACAATCCACCTCTGAGAGTATTAGTGACTGAAATATTTTCAGAGTTGATCATTGGGCGAGGAGTCTGCGGCAATATCTGTGAAGGCTGGTTCATCTGGGATGTTGTTTCCAAAATACTTGCCATCCTTCGTCCTACTGAACCCGATGTACTGCAGCAACCACCTATCAGTCCGAATCGCCTCGAGAAGTTTGGCCTTCTGGCAGACGACAGTGACGAAGCTGATGAGCCGCCCGCCGTCGTGAGAAGAAGCCCAGTGGACACTCTGTCCGGCGTGTTCCTGCAGGTCATGCAATACGCCTTCCTTGCCTTCATAACCATACGCGCGTTCTTTACAGCTCTGTCAGATGCCGCATCTCTGCCTCCGAGGACGAATAACAGAGAAGACTCGACGCATGGCCACTTGGACGACAGCGGCTCACTATCCCAGCAATCAACACGCGACAGTTCGAAGAGACCAATCCTAGGAATGTCCCTCTGGAGTTGCTGCTCGCATTTGCTTTCTCTGGACTTGCAGATGCCTTGGCTTACTACCATGGGTGCGTACATACAGTGGCTGTTGATCTGCAGTTCGTGGAAGGTGGGTTGCACAAACAGCAGATTGGACAGGTGAGTTTACTTTTCCTTTTCTTCCTCTTTCCCTCCGTATACATCCTGTTCGTCCGCTGCGATATCCACCGATCGACTTTTTTATTGTCTTCCCTCCACCGGATTTCAGCCATGTCGGCCTAGTATCTTGGTAGCCCCGCATGTACTTTCAGTCACTTGATCCCGGCTTGAGCCAATGCCCTTTCGCGACAAGTTGCCCGCCTGTCAGCCGCATCCTGGTTGCAGAACATGGCGCTTGCAGCAAGAAATACCGACATGATGGCTCGCGCTGCGTATTCTCGACGCACACAGGAGTTTGTGAGAGGACGCCACGTCGCGTTTCGAAGCGCTCATCGCAAGGAAGTCAAAACCCGACTCTCATCATTGCGACTTTATCCGATATTTACGTCAATACTTGGATTCCTCTTGTCAATGCTACTGCATGCGATGTAGTATTTCAGCCCGGAGACGCCTGTCTCGATACGGAAGCTGCATATTATCTTGTATGAAAAATCAGAGCGAGCGACATTTGCCGAGCACCACCGTCTTGGTCTACCAATGGCATGAGACATCGAACATTTGCTGCAACCTATCTGCGACCTAGCGAGCGGCCTCGATTCTGGATACCCGCTTGCCATCTCCTTGCTTGCTGTTCATAGGCGCTTAGGCAAACTATCTGTTGTGTAACAGTGGCGGAACGCCCAGCATAATCCCGACATATTCCAGGCTTTCTCGTCAATCTATCGATACACACACATACACACCTCACGCATCATCTCATATCCCATCCCTGACACTCAAATGTTTTGCGACCATCGAAAATCCCGATCGATTGGAAAATATGAGTTTGCTGACCTCTGACACGCAGACTCCTCTCGCACCACATTCACACGAAAATCCTCGATCCCACTCGCTTACCTTCCATCCTTTTACTCATCCGCACAAACATGTTTCCCAACAATTCTCTTGGCCCCGGTCGCGTGCCACCCACTCCCGAAGAGGCTATTGAACTGCGAAAAAAGTGTGCCGCCTCCATCATTGCTGCTTTACCTCCGATCCTTGTCAAGCAAGTGTTTGCGAATAGGAGTAAAGAGCAGGTGCAGAAGCAGGTAGAGGATATGTTGGATGCCTTTGGAGACGCGTATTTAAACAAACATTTGATTGTAGGAATTGTGGATCTGGTGGTAGTGAAGTTGTTTCCTGAGTTGGCGGAGCAGAAGGCTTGAGTTATAAGAAAGAAGAGGGAAGATAGTTTGTACAGCAAAACATGACCATCTAATTTTGTTCCCTTCCAGTCGTGTTCATTGAAAGATGAGAAGGTGTATTGCTATATACTATAAACATGAAGATCCGAAATGGTAGAAAAGAGACCCAGGATCTGTAACCCCCTGTCCCATCGATGAATGAAGACCTGCGTGAGCAGTCAATGAAAATGCATCTGTATATATTTGTTCTTGCCCTCGAGTTGTGTCGATGCCGAAATGCTGTTTATGAACCAAAAAACAGAACCGCGTAATAGGAAAAATAAAGCAAAGGTAAGAGGCAGCCGGAGAACAATAGCGAAAAGCAGAAAGCAATACCTGAAAACCAGCAGGCAAGTTTCTTTCGGTGCGAAACAACAAAACAACGAAGAAAAGGAAGGATAGAAAACAAGCAAATGAGGGAAAGAAGTATAGGACAGCAAGGCAGAGGAAAGGATGGAAAAGATCCAACAACACAGCAAAACACAGCAAATCCCAATATTCGATGCCAAAACCGCCTCTTATCCACAGCAGCCTCCTCTTGCACACATCGCTGTCTCCAGCTCTTGAACATCCGCAAGTGCAATGTGCACTCAGCGCAACAACTTCTCCTTCAACCTCCCCAAAAGCATTCCCTCAGCAACATCCAGACTTCCTCGTGGTTGCCCTTTGAAGTATTCAACCAGCACACTTAATGCCTTCCTCGCTTCCTCTTCCGTAACTTTCGGGTTTGTGGTGGTCGAGTCGAGTCCTAATCCTATTCCACCTAATGTACTAGGATCCACCCCTGCCAAAGCACTAGGATCCACCGTCTTGACATCTTGCTCCCCCTCATCCTGCGGTAACAACGAGATATCTTCCATACACTCATCAATACTGCCCAACCTCTCTTTTGCCTCTCCCATCCCGCCGTCTCCAAAATACTCGTGTGATTCGTCTTCTGCAGGGGGAGAATCAACCATGAATGTATCCAGTGCTCTAAAGTTTTGAGTCAAGAATGGTGAATGCAAGGCCCCTGTAGAAGAAATCTGACTAGTTGAAGAGGAGAAAAAGGGGGAAGTGGGGGATGCGAGTAGAGAAGGAGAAAAACAGGTGGATGCGTTGCCTAAAGAGGTTATTGCTGTATCGATGGAGGGTGGCGACTTTCTTCTGTTGCGCCTGCTGCTGAGGATGGGTTTGGCGTCTAGGTTGGTGTCGAGGGCGGGAAAAACGGTGTCAGGTGAGCTGGATGCAGGATCATCGGAAGGGGAAGTAGGTGTTTTATTCTCGCCATCAGTAGTAGCGACGGAATCCTTGCGTATGTTGCTGTTTGGTTTGATACCAATGCCATTGACGTGGTGTTTTTGCTTGAACTTTTCTAGCCAGCCAGGGTTGTTGATGGGATTCAAGGTTGCAGTGTCAGGGCCAGGAATAGAGGCAAAGTAGTAGGCTTGTTCGCGTATGGCGTCGTCGGTGATGAATGAGCCTTTCTTTTGCTCTTTGACGACCCAAGCTGAGAGAGTCTTTTCAATGTCTGGGAGTCGTGCTTTGGAGCGCTTGGTTGGTGGTGGGCGTGGAGTTTCCTTTGGTGGGGCGTGGTTCAAGTATTGCTCTTTCTTTCGCAGAACTTTTGAAACAGTGCTTTTGTACTTGTTAGTCTTGATATCAGTGATGAACTTGTCACACAGCATACCTTCGCTCCACTCCAAAAAGATCTGCATAGAGCTTAGCCTTTGACTTTCCCGTGACACGTATAACTACTTACATCCTATCTCAGTTTGCTTGGCAGTCGGGTTTTCCTCAGCGTACTTGCACATTCTCCGGCGGTCATCATCCGATAAGGTCTTTCGCACAGATGGACCCGACTTGGAAGATGAGCCCGCTGATACGGCGTCACAGTAGGAGGCGATATCGTACCCAATTGAGCTTGCGGTACTAGAGGTGGATAGAACGTCTGTTGACTCCCTAGCATACTCGGCCACGGCATCATCAATGGCTGCAGTTGTTGATGTGTTGGTCTCAACGGTGGTGATTGCGAGAAAGCAGCTGACTGCATTGGAACTGGTGGCGACCCCCAGCCGAATCCTGGATACTCCTGTGCCGGTGTACCATGATATGAATGAGGGTATGATTGTTGTTCTGACCACCTCATTGGAATGCTGTCAAAGGCGATCGGATGTTGTTGCTCAGATCCATCCTCCATTGTGGCGAGTTACACAAAACCGCCTTGGACCAGTCCAGGCGATGTATTTCTTTGTAGCAAAATTTCTAAGTGGCCAGAGACTATAAAGAGTCAGGAAACTTGAACCTGGCGAGCATGCAAGTTGTTCCTGGATGAAGTAAAGCACAGTCCCCATACGAGCCGAAGCATGCAGCTCGACGTTGAACCTTGACGATATGTAGAGAAAGCTTCTGCAGTTTATTAGGCATAAGTGCAGATACTAAGAAGTCCCAGGGACAGAAAGGTTGCTTGCCTAAGAGGTGGTAATCGGAGACGATGGTGTCAAAGCAGGGCTTGCCTACGAGAAATTAAGTTAACCTCTTCGGGACGGTACGAGACTGGTGTCCGAAAGGATTACCGCAATAAATGTTCATAGATCATCAGCGGCTGGAGACCATTGACATGATGTACAGGACAGGACCAATGTAGTGGGTGCAGGCGCGAAGAAAAGGAGGGGGATGCCAACCACTAGATTCGACGTATTGGATCGCTGTTAAGCAAGAGCTGGGCCACCATGCATGTTGGATGTAGAGGACCGGGGCTCGTAAAGACTCTAAAGGACCTGCTGCTGCGGCCGCTTTGTTGGCCGCCTGCATCGTCGCATGCACGGTCATAAGGGAACTCCACACGGAAGGGGAGCCGCCCGTAATCGTCTCAGGAAGCTGGGACCAGATGATCGGCTTCCTACTTGCTGTGGGCTGAAGGCCTGGTGGTGGTTGCAGTGGTGGTGGATGGAGGCCCAAGCGCCGACATTACAACACATCGCAAACACCAATGGTGCCATGGAATGCCGTGTCGCAACTCTCATTGATCCGGCCGTAGACCAGTGGTATATTAGTCCTGACATTCCGCCTGCAATCGTCCCCAAACGGACGTCTCTACAACGTAAGCGCGATATCAGTTTCGTTGAGCATTCAAACTCTAGGCCAGCAGTCGTTCGGACAGCGCCGTCGCAGACGACTGCAAACCCTCGTCACTAGGCGGGCTACACTGCAGCACCCGAACAGTCAAGCCGAGCGAGACATGATGTATCTCCACAAGACAGAGCTGCCTTGCGTTATTGGATCAGCTCACCAAGCGGCATGGCTGGCTTCAAAAACAACCAGAATTGACGAATCGCATGTCGAGTGAGGGTCCTTTTGATTAAATGTCGAATGCGGGCCGAGGCTATGGCGGGGCGGTTATGCACCTGCTTTGCGGGTGGAAATAATGATAACAAGATCTTGGCCAATCAAAAAATTGCATGCATCGAAAAAGAATGGAAAGCAGTAAAAGGATAGATGAAGAATATGATAAAAATCATTGGATAAAACCCGTGTATTTTCCAAGGGCAAAAGCCAGTCTATCTAAAATGAGAATTTCCGTAAGGAGAAAAAAAAAGAGGTCTCTTACCGGACCGGTCATTGTTGTTCATGATACGAGAGTGTGGTGAGGTGGACACTAGCGTATGTTGTGTGGGTATGACAAGGGCTGCAGCAAGTAATATCGACCAACGGGATCGTTGATCTCGACTCGAGGCAGTCGTTCAAACCGGGGATATCAAATGTAGGGAGAAATGGTTTGTAGGCGAGTGACGTGCATGCGCGTATTTATCGCTTGATGATGGTCAAGACGTCTTCATCGGCAAGCTCGTGGGAAAGGCCGACTCTTTGAGGCTGATGTCTGACGGATTTGCCGTAGACGATGGCGACCTTGAATTGTTCGACAATGGTCTTGTGGATGGCGTTACACTTTGCGAAATGTTAGCTTGGAACTGCAGATGGAAGGCTTGAAAAACATACGAAGTCCTCGACTGTGCGAGCGTTTGCTCTCAAAACGACGGGAGCAGTGTAATCAGGAGCTCTGCCCTTGGGCTTTGTGTATACTCTGCACAGATTGAGCTTCTCCCACATTTGCTCCATGAGTTCGTCGACGTTCCAGCCGTGCTCGGAACTGATGGGACAGGCGTTGGGGATACGGTATAGCAGGTCGAGTTCTTCGATCGAGATGGCGTCGATCTTGTTGAGGGCGTAGATGACAGGAATGTAACTTCTGGCCTTTGCTTCCAGGATATCAATCAGGTCGTCGATGGTGGCGTCGCAACGGATGGCAATGTCGGCGGATGAGATTTTGTATTCTTGCATGACGGCCTTGATTTCGTCGTGGTCGATGTGGGTAAGGGGCACGGTGTTGGTGATGGCGATACCACCCTTGTCCTTTTTCTTGAAGTGAATGTTTGGCGGGGACTTGTTGATTCTGATACCGAAGCCTTCGAGTTCGTTCTCGATAACACGCTTGTCGGTAAGAGGCTTGTTGACGTCGAGGACGATGAAAATCAAATGGCAAGTCTTTGCGACAGCGATGACCTGACGACCACGACCCTTTCCGTCCTTGGCACCTTGAATAATACCGGGCAAATCGAGAATCTGAATCTTTGCGCCATTGTACTGGACTTGACCGGGCACAGTGGTGAGGGTTGTGAATTCGTATGCAGCGGCTTCGGAGTGTTGACCAGTCAATCGACTCATGAGGGTACTTTTTCCGACCGAGGGGAAACCAATGAAACCACTGTCGAGGATTAGGTCGTGTTTTGTGGCATGTTGACTCGATATACTTACACACTGGCAACACCAGTTCTAGCGACATCGAAACCGGCACCACCACCACCGCCACTTGATGTGGGGGTGAGGAGTTCTCTCTTCAGCTTTGCCAACTTGGCCTTCAATTGACCTGTTGTCGATTAGTCTCGTGTTCTCTGGCTCTTGCTTGTTGGCGCGGAATGGAAATGTGTACCCAAATGGAAGGAGGTGGCCTTGTTCTTTTGGGTCTTGGCCATTTCATCTTCGATCTGCTTGATCTGTAGCGGATAGCGCGTGAGCAATAATTTTTCTCGTTTCGGGATCGTGGTGGTGGCGCACCTTGTCGACGGTAGTCGCCATGATAGATGGTGTTCGTGTGAGATAGGGCGGCTAGTGCGCAGTGGACAGATATATCTCGCGACAGATTTAGCGAGGGTGGATGGTTGATTTGCGGTATAGACACGGGCGACGGCTTGCGGATTGTGAGAAGTCGAAGTTGCAAATTTGGCAAGAGCCAGCCAGACAATGACGACTGCGGGGTTCTTTCCCGGATCGCCGCCCTCTGCAAGGGCCGAGTAACTGCACCCACACCACCCTATCAACCTTACAAGCACATGGAAACCTGCGGTATTTCTCTCAAAACTTCCAACTCTTGTCCTTTCAGCGATCCACCGACTGCGCGAATTTTCCTATGAGATATGGCTCGTATGAACGGACAGACAAATGACAGGCTATCGACACGCGGTCAAAGGCCGGCGACATTTTCAATCATGAGCCCTTGACTTTGGCGATTGCGTCAAATGTCGCCGACTTCTCGCAACAGCAATCATCAATACAAATATCACGCCTAGACATGCCATAACCACTTTCTTCCCTTTTGCTTCTCGTACATCTGTTTTCTGCTTCTGACAAATCATCACGCACCGATCGACTATAACACCAAGCACCGCCCATCGACTCGACTCCATCATGTCTGTTGCAGCTCCGCTTTCCTCCATGGCCAACATGACCAGTCAACCTCACCTGCACTGTTGTGCAACATGCAAATCCGCCGTGTCCGATGATCCTTTCGGTCAACTTGTACAAGAAATTCGCCAGTACCTGGGTCCCTCTTCCGGCATCGACTCAGCCCATGTCGACCCTGATCACATCAAAGCCATCATGGCAAAATACACGTCAAATCCAAAGCACTGGGAGCGTTACGCTCGTGCAGACAAGAGCAGAGGTTATACACGGAACATTGTCGATAATGTCAATGGCAAAGCAAACTTGATCCTGATCGTCTGGAACCCTGGCAAGGGCAGTTTGATTCACGATCACGCCGATGCCCACTGTATCATGAAGATCCTAAAAGGCAACCTTACCGAGACCATCTATGAAAAGCCAGAATCTGGAGATACCTCCGTTCATCCGCTGCAGGTCAAGGAAGAGACTGTCTATCACCCTGATGAGGTTACCTACATCTCCGACCAGATTGGCCTTCACCGTGTCTTCAATCCCAACCCCACACAGCCCGCCATGTCACTACACCGTAGGTCGTCTTGATGCCGTGTCTTACAATTGCCTGCTAACCTTAGAGCAGTGTACACTCCACCCAATGCTGCCGAGTTTGGCTTCCACGTCTACGATGAGCGAACAAGCAAGAGTTCCTTCGTCCCGCCTCAATATTGAACTTCCACCTGCATCTTCTCAAGCTTTTACTCATGTTTATCTTACGGGGCGCTACGGTCAGGATTATACCCCATATATATAGGTTATGTCAACCAGGCGTTTGTATTCCATTATTCTTTTATCCCTCTTCATCTTGCTCCGACTGCCATTGCTCGTTGACTCGTGCCCAGACCTGCCTAGTGATCTCGACTCCCAATAACTTTGCCTGGACAAGCCCCTTTTTATGTTATGCTTAGACTCCAGACACCTCAGCCTTACTCCGACTCCCTTCCATGGCAGATGTTCGACTATATCATTCGAGAACAACAGGACGTGACGCTACAACTCAGGGTTGACCCTGTCGCCCCCCAACATCAAACAACATATCGCCATGGGATTTCAAGGACAGTCAGCAACAGTTGGATATTGTGGTCAGGCGTTTAACGAAAACCACCACAATGCTAGAAACGCCCCTTGGACTTAGCCAATACTAGAAACCAGGGGACTTTGCCTGGTTGGCGTTCGTTCAGGTATGAAAGAAGCTTCCCGCTTCCCGCAAGTCTGCTGATGAACTCGGTGTTCAAGCCACCCCTATGGGCAACCCTTATATTCTAAACAAGTTCTGTCCCCTTTGACCATGGTGGTGCAGTGGTCAGCACATCCGATCCGGTAACCTAAATCCCTAGTTCCGCTTACCTAAGTTCCTAATACTCTCCCTCGAGGATTGGGAGGTCGCAGGTTCGAATCCTGCCCATGGTGTTTCTTTTTGCACTCCTTGTCATCGGGTGTTCTCGGTTTGTATTTCTGTATCAAGCGATGTCGCCCCCGACACTGTACTGGGTGGCCAATCTGACACAACTGATACCAGTGACAAACTTTTTGCCCGAGACTCTCCGTATCAGAGGTACATGACTGGAACCCCGAATCGAGTCTAGCGAGAGTCGTCGTACGAACGAGTTGTCTCCGACTCCTCGCCTATACGCATGGTATCTGTTGCTCGCGTATGCTCGCTTCGCAAACCTTCTGGTCATGTGATATGGACCCGAGTCCTCCCTCGCGGACTCGACAGAACCACTATATGCTATACAGCAAATCATGGTATACTGTTGTTTCTGATGTCGTTTCTGGCATTGTCTCACGTCCCTTCGCAATGCTGTCAATCTCAAAGGTGATGGTATAGTATTGGAGTTCCCTCCTGCCTGCCATCAAAGTACTGGCTGCGAAGACTCTGCAAGCGAAGCGCGTGGTAAACTCCCTCAAAGATGGGAACCGATACGCTCTCTCTCACTGATCTTGCAAGAGAAGAGTCATACTGAGTACCTACAAGAAAATGTCCTCGTTGCTATTTCTCTATCTTTTCAATTCTTCGAATCGTACGCGAACAAGTCAAGAAACACCAACTTCATCAAAAATATCTCCTACTTCTACATTACCTTTATCAAAAACTTCTTGCATCACATCAAGCCTCAAACATCAAACATGGCTTCTCACAACAACCTCATCACCCCTACCCCCAACAACCCTGCTGCCTCTGCCCCCACTACCCCCTTCACAACCCTCTACCACCAAATCCTCTCCCATCTCAATGCCGAGATCCTCTCTGCCCGCCTCTTCTGCCGCCGCACCAAGTCCCACTATAGGGAGTGGTGTTCTGTTGCTTCCACCCCCCTTGCAGAGTTCGCAACCTCTCACTCTGCTGTAAAAACATGCAGGGCAACTGCATACCTTGCTTACCATCAAGGTAATATGCAAGCAGCAGTGGTGGCAGCGCAGAGAGAGGTTAGGGAGAAAAGGGAGAAGTTGGCTGGGTTTTTCACTTGGTGCAATACACCAGTAAATAGGGTGGATGAGGATATGTTGATGGGGTATTTGCATCACTTCACAGGGGTTGAAATTCAGGAGCCCCGACTCCCCTCCCCTACTCCTGCTGCTGCCTCTGCTCCTCCCTCTGCACCCCACCACCAGCAACGCGAAACCCTCATCGCAGACCTCACACGCCTCGACCGCTCCCTCATCACAGTCCAAGAGGCAGAAAGTACCTGGGAGAGAATAGATCTCTGGCGCCACTCCCTCCCTGCCTCTCCTCCCATTGAGCCTCCTGAAATTTACGAAGTTTTGCTCTACGATGTACCGATTTCTGGGGATGTGGTTAGGGAGATGTATTCGGGGGAGTATAGGGGGGGATATGATGTTGATGTTTGGGAAGAGAGGCAGTGGGAGATTGAGGTGGAGAGGTGGGTTGGGGGGAGAGTGGAGGGAGAGTGGTTGGAGGGGTAGATAGATGGGGCAATAGAGGGGAAGGGGGTTACACAGCGAATTGCATTTCGTCATGAGAACATTACAATTTAAACGTTTGCTGCTGTGATTCGGTGATTTCTTGTACTCTCTAGTCTCACGATGAAATTTGATAGCGGTAGCGAAGTTGTCGAGATGCACAGTTCCTTTGCTGGGCAGGAAGTTTTCATTGAGAGTCATGATATCGTGGTCTCTCTTTGGAAGCGTCCACCAAATGAAAACGCATTATGCATTTTTACAGCATCAAAGTCTGTATCTCCTTGCCAACTGTAGACAGAGATAAATCTATGGAAATGCACAGTCGTATCTCGCAACTAGAGATCGAAATAGGGAAGGTAGAAGTTTTGGTTATCATTTTCTGGCCCAATCTTCAGAAAGAGTGAATCTTCATTCTACCAACGTATCTATCGGCGCGAAGACCGATGATAGCTTTCTCCATCCCTGTCTCTCCGACTTGAAGACTTGTGGGTATCCTCATATCGATCTCTCTTCCCAGAGTCTGTTTTGTCTCTTCTGTCTCTGCGATCGTAATCTTTTTCTCTGTCTCTCCTGTCATAATCTCTGTCCCTGTCTCTCCTCTCGTAATCCCGATCGCGGGACTTGGAGCGCTCTCTTCTGTGCGAAGACTTTTTGTCGTAACGATCGCGAGAACCATCTCTTTTGCTGTCCCGATGGTCGCGGGATCGATCTCTTTTGTCTTTGCGATCGCGATGGTCTTTAGATCTGTCGTGGCGGTCGTAATCTCTGTCTCTTTCCTTATCTCTTCTCCGTCTCTTTTCCTCAGCATCAGAATCGTCTTTTCTCCTCGAGCCACCATCATCTCTTCTGCTGCTGCTTTTCTTATCCCTGATTTCCAGATCATTAACCACGAAACGGTTATTCTCAGCCTCTTCCTTATCCCTGCGAATTTTATTCTTCAACTCTTCTTCCGTCAAAGTTTCTCCTGTACGTTTGTTTTTCATCGATACAGGGATAAACATTGTAGGTTCTTTGCCTCTTGTGTTGCGTGAGGAGCTTTTCCCCAGGCACCTAGTTCTTCGGCTTGTTGTGCGGCATTGGGATCTGCGCCTATTCCCAGCAGAGCAGGACGTTTTGCTGGCGGTAGGGCTTTTTTGCCGGGTTTTGACGCAGAGGGGGCTGTGGAGGGTCCTTTCCAACCCATGCCTCGTAGCATAGCGGCGCCGTATTCTTCTACCGGGACGGCGGTGTAGTCTGATAATGAGGGGGCCGGGGGAGCAGAGTGGAAGGTTGATGCAAAGGCATCTTCTTCTGTGAGAGGTGCCGCAGGGATTGTGAGGGTTGATGTTGGTGCTGCGCCAGTGAGAGCATCGATGGCGAGTTGCTCTGCGGTCTTTTGTTGTGTGGGTTCCTCTTGCTGTTGCTGCTCTTCTTCCACAATATCTTCTGGTAAAGCAGAGCTAGGCGCAAAGACATTTAACCCATACTTCACAGCATCCGTCTCTTTGACCACTGTATCCGCTCCTTGAACATTTCCTTGCGCATGTTGCTCTTTCCTCGCATCCAACTGCTCAGCGCTAATTCCATATTTCTGGGCTCGTTGTCGCTTGCTCGCTTCCCTCCAATCCCTATTCGCGAGTGCAGTGATCACCAACGGAGCCTTTTCTTCCTTTTTGGGTGCTTTGGCGTTTATTGCGCCACCCACTGCTGTGTCGAAATGAGTGATGGTTTGTCGTTTGGTGTGAGTGGCGTCTTCGTCGTCGCTGGCGTCGTCAAGCAGGGCAGCATGGTCGCGTTTGGTGCCATTTGTTCTTTTTTTAGGTGGTGGGGAGGGTCGTCGGGATGATTTTGAAGAGGGGCCACCGAGAGAGAAGGAGAGCGAGGTCATGGTGTTGCGCGATGTGTGGTGTGTGAAGAGAAGGTGAATGGTCGCGACTGGGAAGTTTTATCGATCGCGAGGTTGACGTAGTTGCAGACTAAAGTTGGCCTTGGCTTCCTCGGCTACCCTGACCTTCCGTTTATCAACCTCTCTCTTGGGCCCCAAATTCGAATGATCAAAATACACAATCACTGATTGTTTTGCATCAATTTCAATGAGAGTCTACAGTTTTGTCACTTGCAGTGAGCCTAATCACTTTGGTGTGGTCTACTGAGCATCTCCATGAACTGATTTGGCAATTATGGGAAAACCATGTGCTCAATTCGAATTACCGCATGGTATACAAAAGCAGAGGACTTCCTCCAGGGCATGAGATCGCAGAACATATGCTCAGAAGAAACATATCATAAGCATATCCTGCATCTGCAAAGTCAAGCCCCTTCCTGCAAAAATCGTCCTTCCCGAGCAGAACCTTCCCGAATCGCAAAAGATCAAAGCCCTGCCTCAAAAACCCAGTCGGTATTGCACTTCCGGTATTCTTTCCTCCCGTACTCTTCATGTTTCAAGTGCTTGTGTCTTTGCGCAGAATGTAGTCCACGTTCTGGTGCTTGATGATGTTAGGCGTGTCCTTCAGACGCTTCATGTTGATGGTGTGAACAGCCATGGAAAAAACCATCGAACCCTGGTTGATGACACGCTCGATACCCATGATGTTCGCCATGCTGAGGGCCAAAGTGTGTCTCTTGATGCCAGTGGCCTTGCTGTAGACATCGTTCTCGAGGTCATTGATGGTAAGGGCATGTTCACTGGCAATGATGGTGTTGCGCTCTTCGGCTTGTTCGATGTGGTGGCGGAGGTTGATACTGAGAGGCATGCTGTCGAGAATGGCGCGAGGGAGAACAGGGTGGCGCTCGCCGAGTTTGTAGCAGTAGCGGCATGAGGCTTCGTGTCTGACCGTCAAGCCTCTGGCCTCGTGCGAGTACTCCAAGATCATTTGAGCATCGTCCTCCACGCCAAAGTGGATGATCAAGCTCTTGAAGAGAGGTGTGGTGTAGCCAAGCGGGTTCAACCAATCCATGACTTGATTCTGGATTTTGAACTTAGCTTCCATGGCCTGGTGGTTCTTGGCAATAGGAGGTTCTTCAGTGAAGACGCGGAATGTGTTGACAGCGAGGTAGATGGGCAGGACGCTCTTGCGCAGATATCTGTTGACGCGGGCAAAGGCAGGAGTTGTGGCGGTCTCGAGCATGATGATCTCCTGGTTGGGAGCGGTAACGGCCTCTTTGATGATCATGTTCAGCACCTCGCCGGGCAGACTGAGCAGAGGGAAAACTCCAGCAGGAACATGTTTTACCGAAAGATCTTCAGTAGAGCTGCTGGCCATAGCGGTAGTGGAACCGACAGGCTCCTCGCTCTTGCTCTTGCTCATGATGTTATTGATGATTCGTTTGCGAACTTCGGCGCGCTTCTTGGTCTGGAGGCGTGTCGCACGCATGATTAGTTCTGATGCAAAGATCTGTCAATCTTGATCGTGTTGACTGATGACGAGTTGAAGAACATACGAGGTAAAGAGGGTCGTTGAGGTGAGGCGATGTGACCGAGGTGAACTATGGCGTTGTCCAGAAGTGTGTTGTAAGAAGGAAGGTAGTCCTGGTCAGAGGACTCAGTTGAAGAGTAGTGTGGAAGAGAGAAGGAAGGTGAGGTGGAAGCAAGCTGTATATATGTGCTTGTAATCTCGGGATAGCTCACTAAAGTGTGCGATAGCTACTCAGAAGCTACTGTCATAGAAGAGGTTCTTGTCAAGGCCGGCTTCTTCATCCAGAGTCAGTTCATTCGCGATCGTATCTCCAGACAGCTCTCGGCTGAGGGAGCAACAGCTTGCTGCAATATGTCCAGAGCCACGATAGATGGAGGACGAGAGCCTCGAATGACTGGTACTTTTGTATTGACTCGATGCGCAAAACATCCATCCGAAGACTGGAAGTGAACAAGGACAAAGAATCTCTCGATGTGAAATGCCACTCTGCAAACTGAGATTTGGTATGAGAAGAAGAGAAGAGAGCTGGATAGAGGAGAATCGGCAGATGGACCGCGCCCAAAGAAGGAATATTGATGGGGAGTGACAACGAAAACACCCACTGAGACGACGACTAAGCGGATCGTGTTGTCGGGCACAACGGGTGTGAAGGCTGGGCTATAAATTTCGACACCATCTCGACGCATTCTTCTTTCTCTTCCATCACACACCACATCCAGATTCTCATCTTTCTTTCAATACAATCATCATGTCCGACAACGAATCCGACAAGGGCGAGTCTCCCACCAAGGCTGACAAGAAGGGACCTGTCTTCACCGAGAAGGAGGAAGTGGTTCTGAAGGCCGCCTGGCGCTGCCTCAAGTCCGGTCCTCCTGAGGTAAAGCGTCAGCACATCAAAATTCGCGCGCACTGAGCTGACAAGATCAGGTTGACATGGAGAAGCTCATGAAGGCTGCCGGTTTCAACACCATGAAGACCACTTCCAACTGTTGGGGTAAGTCATGATGTTCTTACTGCCCTCATTTATGCATATCAGCCTGACCGTTGATCCACTCCAGGTGTCATCAAGAAGAAGCTCTTCACTGACGTTGACGGCAACGCCCTCCCCACCGCACCTAGTAAGTTTGTATCTTTTACGGCGATCTGAGTCGTATCTAACCAGCAACAACACAGATACCCCTGCCAAGCCCAAGGCCGCTCCCAAGGGCAAGAAGAGCGCTCCTGCTTCCACTCCCTCCAAGAAGCGCACCAAGAAGGTCGACGGTGGCGATGCGGATGATGATGACGAGGATGAGGGCAGGACTCTCCTCCGTAAGAAGTCGAGACTCATCAAGGCCGAGGACTCTGACGATGAGTGAAGTCTGTCCAAGCTTGACTTTGGTATTTCAGGTGCAATGAAAGACGGTTCAAGAGTTGGGGGATAGAGTTGAGGAGATACAGGGGGTTGGCAAGTTTGGCCATGACCTTCCAGTATAACAAGAACGAAGTTTAGTCTCTCCAATTGATCAAGGGTTCATCAGTCCTAAACCTCTGTGTGCAACTGCTGTCCATGATGTCTGTTGTCTGACCCATACGGTAAGCGAGCAGACCAGCGTGGGCGATCATGATACCGTTGTCGATGCAGAATCGCTCATCAGTCGCAAAGACACTTCCTCCGCGCTCGCTAGCCATCATGCCCATCATGTCTTGCAGTCTGACATTACAGCCAACACCACCGACAATCAGAACTTGACTTGCACCAACATGAGCCATAGCGCGCTCAGTAATCTCGACCAGCATAGCAAAGACAGTCTCCTGCAAGCTGAAGCACAAATCTTCGCGAGTAATGTCTTCTCCCGTCTCTTCATCCTTCCATACTTCAGTCTTTGCGTTCTGACCAGCCTCTAGCTTCTTTGCCAATTCTTCGATACGGGCGAGAATACCGGAGAAACTGACGTCCATGCCCTTGACAGCGTAGGGGAGCTCGACCAGGACCTTGCCCTTCTTGGCCATCTGTTCAATGTTGTAACCAGGAGCAGGGTCGTTGCTGATGGCAAGAACTCGAGCGAATCTGTCCAGACAGTTGCCGACAGCGATGTCGAGAGCCTCGCCGAAGATGCGGTAGCGTTGAGCACTGTATGCAATGATCTGGGTGTTTCCACCAGACACGTAGAGGACGACGGGGTTCTGGGCACCGGTGATGGCACGACCCATCTCGATGTGGCCGACACAGTGGTTCACACCGACGAGAGGCTTGTTCCAGAGAAGGGAGAGCATGCGAGCAGCAACAGCGACGGCACCGAGAGGAGCACCCATACCAGGGCCCTTAGTGAAGCAGATACAGTCAATGTCGTCGACCGTGATCTTAGCTTGCTTCATGGCCTGCTTAACCAGACGCACGACCCAGCGGCGATGGTGAGCAGCCGTGTCCTTGGGCAAGAAACCAGAGCCTGGAGGCGAGACATAGGTATGACGCAGATTGGACAAGATTTGGACCGGAGGGCTGTCGTGCTTCGAAGGAGCCTGTTGTGGCTGAGGGCTGTCGGCTTGAGATGTGGGATGGAGAATGACACCGACGCCGAGCTTGTTGGCTGAGCCTTCGAGACCTATTGCGATAGCCATTTTGGTGGATGTAGGAATTATAGGCAGGTACGATGGACGGTGTTAAGAGACGGACTTGGAAGGCAGAAGGGACTTTGACGCCAGCCCAATGAGGAAAAGCTTGAGCGCTTGATGGCCCTGGCCTTGGCCTTGTGCTCTTGCATATTACCTGCAATACTACTCTTGCTCCAACCTCTGCAAAGACGGCATCAAGACTTTTTTCTGCAATTGCTGCCTCGTCCTTATCCTGAATCCTCCTCCCTACTCTACTAGTTCATCCGTCGTCTCCTCAGTCGTTCTCGTTTCTTTCACCCAATAAGTTACTGCTTTCGCCGGTACACAGAGCCGCCTCAGTCATGGTCTTCCTCGTCGCCAGTCTCTTTCACCCTGTGTTGACTCTCGTTAAGAGCATGTCCCCCTAGTCAGCCTCTACCGCACTCACTCGCACTACCTTGGATCCAGCGCCTGGCCTCGTCCCCTCTTCTTGTACTACCGCCGCCCCGCTTACCGCCTGAATCGCACATTGCCTACCACCATCTACGAATATCAGGAAAAGAAGACCCTTAAGACATCTCTCCTGTCCTTCATTCTTCCCACCTCGCACCTCAGATGGCAGGCACTTCATCTCCATACTTCCTCATGCTTCAACTCCAGGACTCGGCCTTGTATAACCAAATCATCACAAGCGAAGAAATCACCACTTCGGACTTCGGACTCGACCCCGGATGGAAAGGAAAAATAGGTCTCTGAGACCGAGCGATTCTTGACGTTTCTCATCTACTATACAAAAGTCGTCAAGGGAAGAAAAAAAGTGGTATCACAAAAAGTTTTCGCCAGAAAAATGCTCAAATCAGCTTCCGCCCTCGCTCTGGCCATGACTGGTTCCATGACCCGCTGTCGACCCTCCGCCTGTCATAGCCACATCGCCGCTGGATCCTGCCCGCCGAAGCTGCGCCATGTGGTCGCCAGCCGGGTCTACTGGCCTTCGTGGCGCCAAAATGCTAGCCCGGTAGCTGATGCCCAGCGTGTCGTAGCAATCCATTGGATACACGACTGTCTCACCATCACTCTCATCATCAGAGTCGCCAATCACACCTTTGCTCTGAACAAACATTCGCGGCTTGCGTTGTTCAATGAACAATCGCCCATTGCGACCAAATCGTCGTCTGTACGAAGGTCTCTCATATCCTGCCTCAGGTGGCGGCGAGTTGAAGCGGAACATGGTACGAGGTGCTTGTTCTTGTGCAGCACTGACCGGTGTAGGTAAGTCTGCGTCTTTCATCTCGACATCCTTGGCATGGTCTTGTGATGTCTCCGAATGCAAAGAAGCTGGAGGCGTCGGTAATTGGACCTCTTCGATGCGTGGCAGATAGCCAGACGCTGAAGAAGGCTCGGCTGGAGGTGTGATTGGTCCCCAAGTATTGTCGACCCAATCCTTGTTCCACTTGCGATGCTGGCCAATCTTTTCTTCGACTGATCGCTGCACCGCCGCGGCTGCCTCCTCCTGGATGTCTGACAACTGCACAAGGTCGTTCTCCGGGGCTGCGCGGACGGCTTCTGTCCTTGTACCGGGTAGACGCAATGTCGTTGGTCTTTGTCCATCGGCTTTTGCTGATCTGGGCTTCGGCGTGGGCTGTTCAACATCAGCACACGAACCACAGCAACGGTAACAAGATCATGACTTACTCTTTGGTTGACAAGGAGTTCCTCGTCTTCTCCCTTTTCACCTTTGATCCCTTGCTGCACCTTGACCTTCTTCAACTCACTGCGCTGCTCGAACACTTTACGTTCTGTCTCTATTCTCTGCTTGATCAATCGCTCGCGCTGATTGACGGAGATCAGGAGTTGCCTGGCATCCTCAAGCTCTCTCCTCAGCTTCTTGAGCTTCTCAGTCACCTGAGCATCTCTACCTCTGGTCTTGCGAGCCTGTCGTACTTCGCGACGTCTGAAACAGACATACGCGTCGTTGTCGTCAGTGTCGACACCAGTTTCGAACTTGAGACTTGACAAGAGCGAGCGGTTGCCGTTCTGCACCCTTCTCGAACGCCAGTGCTCATACACTTCCTTGGCCCATTTTCGGGCATCTACTGAAAGGTTTGTCTCATCCTCTGGATCGTCATAGTAGCTCTCAGCTTCTTCGAGTGTCAGGATCGGAGCGTTGGAAATGTTGGCGAAGGGATGACTCTTGTCGGACTTGAGATCAAAGAAGCTCATCAGCTCTTCGAAAATGTCCTCGGAAAGCTTCTCATCATCTTTCTTTGATGAGTTGAAGTTCAGCAAGAAGACATCATCCTCTTCATCAATATTGTACTGGTGTCCGATACAGTCCTCGACCGTTGAACTGAAACGAATGTAGGTGGCCGGCTCGGCAAACTGTCGTGGATACAACTGATCATAGGGAATACCACTCGACTTTGTTTCTGGTGTAGGAATAAAAACTTGGTTGACCTTGGCACCTAACGACGAGGCGGCAGCAGCAGAGATGACAGCCTGAAGATGGTGCTCGGTTTCCTCTGCCTTTTCTACACCAGTCTCAACATGAGGGATGTGGCGTTGAGGATCTTCATCGATGGCAAAGGTCTCTATTTCATTCTCCTTGACGACCTGTAGCGGATGCTTGGTCGAGAGTTTCCTCTGCCTGAAGCGTGCACCGGAGGCACGAGTGCTCTGCATACTCTCATGCAAAGTTGTGATGAATAGGGGAAAATTATGCAGTCAGAAAAAGGCTTGGCGTCGCGATTAATGAAAAGCTGGCCTGAAAAATTTGCGTGTCGCGAAAGGTGGGAGGAGGGAAAACAGCGAAGAGAGGCGCGACTCCTCCACGCAGCGCAAATAATTAGTCAAAAAGGCTCCAGTATTAAATTAGAGGTGCGATTTTGATGGTCGTGTGAATATTGTGATTTTTGGCGATGGCGGTGGATGGTGGTGGTGCTTTGTTGATGATTTGTGGTGGTGCAGCGCGTGTCGCTCTGGCGTGGGTTGCGAGTGCTTCGAGATGGCGAGTGGGATTCTTTGCTTCTTCCCGTCGGGCGCATTTGTTTCCGTGGCTTGAGAGGGCTGCGTTCAAAGCAGTCTATTCACCTCGGAAGGAGCTTTCACCGACACCGAACAGGCAACTCTCCACCCATAGATCCTACTTTCGGCGGTGACAGTTAATCGCGACGGGTGAAACATAGGTAAAATGCGACGAGACGGCCGCGATCGCGATCTGTCACTGATAGGTACCGTCGCCCTTCTGGTCTTGCCCTTGCAACGATAGCAGAATAATCAAATAATGTGACTGCCTGGAATGTCTGTTTACTCGTGCGATTCACTGCATCGCTTCTGTTCAGTATTCACAGTAACGAGATCAAATGCACTCGCACATCGCTGATTACTAGATCTATCACTAGCTTCGGACAATTAACAAGTACAGGGGGCTTCCTCACCGCGGCTACGCTCTGCACACATGAATGTGCTTGCTGCGACTACCTCAAGTTGCTTTGTAGACCTCTCTGGAAAGTTCAACGACTCTTGAAGATGACAGTCCAGGATTCAATTGATCTCACGCATGTAGCCTCGACGAACTCTTCCCGCGACTCACTTCTGGTCTTCTTTATCACTGGAAATCCAGGCCTTATAGAATACTACCGCACGTTCCTGACACTGTGCTTCAAGAGCCTTCGCACCAACTATTCAAATCATCACATCAAAGTCGCAGGAACAAGCCTTCGTGGCTTTGGAGTTCAAGAAAATGGCCATCAACATCTTGCCAATGACAATGCGCAAGGACCATATGACCTGGAACAACAAATCGAGCATATAGGCCAGATGCTCGAAAGGGCAATTCAGAGTCATGCAAGACCAGGGTCTTCTACAAAAGTGATATTGATGGGTCACTCGGTAGGCTCATATATCCTACTCGAGGTCTTGAGACGACGAAAGCAAAGTCCTACAACACAGCAATTGAGCAATGATGCCAAAATCATTGGAGGAATATGTTTGTTCCCTACAGTCACTCACATTGCGAAGAGCCCGAGCGGCAAGAAGTTCAGCGTATGTTGCCATTGATTCCAACATATTCGTCAAAGAGGCCATCCTCCGAAACCTCTGCCTCTCTCTGCCACTGGACGCACCAGTTGATTTGTGTTACTGCAGTTATTCTTTGCCATTCCGTATTTTGCGGCCATCGCAGGCGTGGTTGTACGTCTTTTGTTCTCCTGGGTTCCCTTCAGTGCACTACAAACCCTCGTCGGCCTCATTACTGGATTCCCTGCTCCGGCAGCAGAGCCTACGACTGCATTCATCAAGAGTCAAGGTGGTGTTAGACAAGCATTGCAGGTTCCAGGTCTTCCCTTCCAATTTGTATCTATCTCTAACACGATTCAGATACCTTGCCGGTCATGAGATGAAAACCATAACCGCTGACGCCTGGGACGATGAGCTCTGGGGCCTCTCCAAAGCACAAAACTCAAACAGCGACAAGACGAAACTGTACTTCTACTTTGGCACTGATGACCATTGGGTCGCTGATGAGACTCGCGATGAGCTCATCGCTGCTAGGGCTGCAACAGGCCAAGTGAGAGATGGAAATAAGCCTACTATGGAGATCGATGTGCATGGCACTCCTCATGGCTTCTGTATCAGTAAGTCGCTCTTTTGTTGCACAGCACAAAGGGTCCTAACTCTGGTGTAGAGCACAACGATCTGGTTGCGAAGAAAGTGGAACAGTATATTGCTGAGTTGATGCAGAGGGTTGCATGATCTGATATTGCAAAGTGTCATGCCTCCGAATGTTCGGGCGCCAACACTCTACTGGACAAGAGGCTTACCTCTGTATCAGATCACGCCGCATCTGCGGTAGCGCATGCTTGATGGCACATACTTGGATGGACGTCCAGTCAAATCGCGGAAACACGTGCTAATTCTCTCAAAAAGGCGTCGTTCATACTTGCCTGAAAGATTACCCCGCCAGCCTTGCCGCTACCCTGGGTGCCGCCCAGATGGTGCATCACCTTCTCCAGCCGCCGGTATGCAAGTCCCAAATATCCGCTCGCCAGACGGAACTCCTAGGAAAAGGCGTCGTCCATATTCGCCTGAACGACTGCCGCTGTCCTACTTGCCGCCGCCTAGGTAATGCATCAACCCAGACTGTCAAGAAAACAATGAAGAAGAGCAAATGACTGGCAAGTAAAGAGTAGTCTCGTATGACCATGTATGTCATCCACTCGTATAACCATATATGCTGTTTCGACTCTTTTATCTCATACGTGCCAATCTGTGCTCGTGATATGCTAGACTGCTCTCAGCTATAGCTATCAAAACGCACAGTGATGTCTAGAGAGGAGCTTCTTCCACAGAAAGGTGACAAAGTGGTGACTCTCATTGGAAAATGACGCCTCTCGAAGAGTATTGTGCATTTTTACAGCTTGAACTCCCTTGCATGAAAGAAGAGTGGAAGTGACTGAAAGGTACGAATCCTGGCAGCCTCTCGAATCCTCGTCTACAGCAACATTTTGGCTATCAAAAAGCATCATGATTGTATCCAATGAAAGCCCGAGATTTACGAGTTGAGCTCGTGAGATGGAAAATGAGAGATGAGATGCTAAACAAGTTAGTGAGGAAACGTATCCAAGATATCATCTCCATTCTCTCCAACATGTGTGCTTGGGGGTCTCAGATCTAGTCTAGTGTCTGTGAGGTGTCGGTGAATATAAGGTGCATGCCCTGTGTCTATGCGGATTATGGATGTTCCCACTCGGCTAAGAACTTTGAGCCATCTTGGAAAGCGGAACTGGAGGATTGCAAGTAAAGCAACAACACCTATCGAATATCAACACCAGGCCCCTTCCCTCCATCCCTCTGCTCATCTGCATGACCCCGATCCTCATCAAATCTCTTGACACCATCAGTCGTATGCGTAATCTCCTCCAAACTGCGTCCTCTGGTCTCATCCAAGAAGAACCAAGCTCCTCCCGCGATCACAAGATCAGCAATACCCCAGAACAAAAACGTGCCCCAACCCATGTTTTTGATCATGTAAGGAGTGCTGATTGAGTAAACAAAATTCCACAGCCATTGCGAGGACACAGCTATACCAATACCTGGCTCACGGATGCGTGTTGGGAAGATCTCAGAAATATATGGCCATGGCAACGGACCCCAAGAAAAGTTGTAGGCTATAACGAAAAGATAGATCAAAGCTACGGTGGCGATGCCCGAGGATGTTACTGTAGCGTCTCCAGGGGGAGGCTTCGAACGTACGACAGCGGCAGTGGAGATCTGGCAAGCAGCCATGACGAGGGCGCCGAGTGTAAGGACGATTTTGCGGTTTACGCGTTCGGCAACGAAAACGACGAAGGTGAGGCATGCGGCTACTTTTATGGCGCCGAAGATGGCGGTGAGAAGGAGGTCGTTGTTGCCTTTGCTTCCGACAAGCAGTTTAAAGTATTGGGGTCCATAAGTTGCAAAGGCAGTTGCGCCTGTATATTGCTGAGCGATGAAGACAACAGCAGCAGTGAGGGTGCGTTTTAGATTATCGGGTTTAGTGTAGAGCTCACTGAATTGAAAGCCTTCTTTTTCTCGCAATTCTGTTTCGACACCGAGACGGATTTCGTCCATTTCAAGTTGAGCGGAGGGTCCGCTGTCGGCTCTGATCCATTGGAGAGATTCCCAGGCTTCTTGGTGGCGGCCTTTGAGGGTTAGCCAGCGAACTGACTCTTTGAGTGTGAACATTCCGAGACCTAAGAGAGCAGCAGGTAGGATTTGGATGCCGATGGGAATTTGCCATTGTTTGGCTTCGCTTGTTGGGATGTCTTTACCGACGCCATAGTCGATCCAGTAGGAGGTGAAGATGCCTGGATTACGGTCAGATATGGCTATGCGATACAACGGTAAGATGTCTCCATACCGAGGGTATAGAAGAGCTGGTAGAAGCTGCCAATCTGACCACGCAGCTCTTTCGGTGCCATCTCACTTGAGAACATGGGCACAACGACACTGCTTCCTCCTAGACCGATGCCAGCAATAAACCGAGCAGCCAAGAAAGCGCTGAATGAACGCGTGTTGATGGTCTGAATGATAGGTCCGATGACGAATATAGTCGAACATAGTACCAATGCCCATTTGCGACCAAAGCGATGCGTGACGGGCCAAATGGCAAAACACGCGAGAAACGCGCCTAGTTGTTGAAGGCCGACTGACAGAGAGCTGTTGCGAGTCGCTTGCTTTTTGGTATAGCCAAAGTCATGCTCGAAAGATGCAAGAGTCAAAACTCCGCCTGTGTGTATACACTTTCAGCAAGTGTCGGAAAACAGAATAATGCAATCGTACCGATGATGCCAGAGTCGTAACCAAATAAGAATCCGCCTATGCAAACCACGCAGCCGAGATAGTAGGCTCTCAAGGTACCTGGTCGCGTCATGTTGGACTCGCGACGGGGAGTTTGCTCTGTGAGGTCTGCAGATGAGCGAGATAACAAAGCAACTTCAGGCCCCACGGGTTCGGAATCGTCGTTCATATTATAGAGCTATGGAATGCAGAGACAGTCCAGTAAGGTGATAAGCCGCGCGGGGAACGAGAGAGTATCATTCGCGGCGAGAACAATAGCCTGCAACAAAACATGACCTGTTCCTGCCTTTTGCAGATGGTCATTCAGAGCCTCTGCTCCAGTAACAAGACGTTCAGATTGCTTGTCGAAGCTTGAGCTCCATTGATTGGATAGCACGATGCGGCTTGGCGAGTGGTGTTTGTCGATCAGATGGTGTGCTTGAGGGGTCGCTGCCTTCTTCAGATAATGGCCACGAGTCTGCGACCATGATTCCTGGCCTTACTTGGAGGCATGGGGAAACTCGACCACTATCCAATGCGAACGCAGGGAATCGTTGCATTCGCACTGGCGATGTCTGAGGACAAGCTTCTTTCAAAGTACAGCCTTGGGCGCATGCAAGCTTGAGTCCGTGTCTATTCTCGGGTCGGTATCGCTATCCAGAAGGGGAACAACTTGACCGCTCAATGACTCGAGCTTCATTCTGTCATGGAAATGATTGGAGGATGCTGCACCGTGCTGTGTCAAGATGCGTCCAAATGAAAGCTCGGCGTGGTTCTCCAGAAAAGCCGAGATCTTCCAAGGCCGAGCCTCGAAATATCCAGACATCTCACGACAAGTTTCCATCATCACGAACACAACGAGATCAGAATATTCTACGGTCGTTGAACCGGTCTTCAGGGACCAAACCATGTGAAAATCTCTCCATGCGTTATTTAACCATTGACGCCTCCGACGCCACCAGGGTTAAGCTTGTTGTTGAGTCTAACCAAAATACCTTGACTCGTCGTCGCGCTGCCCTGATGATTCTCGTACCAAATCTCCACCTGACTCGCCTTTCTGCTATCCATGTGCTCGTCCCGTAACCGTTTCCGGTAACACCAGCCAGCCGTCAACAATCTCAACAGACGAATTCTCGATCTAGAAGTGGGTGTGTGAAAAATTGAGCCACTGTCTAGCAGTACTACTACACGGTAGGTGGAGCAGCGCAACATCCCATGTTGGTGTATGCATGGAGACTCCTTAGATACTCGAATATGGACACCACGAATAGCGACGGTCTGCGTTTTATTTGATCAGCTCGCGAATCATATTATGATCCACATATTGTAACTCGAATGAGAAGCACCCCAGATCTACAGAGGCTCATGACCGGTGTTCCAGCTCAGCGACGTGAATGCACTGACATGATTGTAACTCTCCTACTGGACATCCGCCTGGACCTACATGTCTTGGACTCATAGATGTATCGAAGGAAAGATCGCCCAAATACACGCTACTGACATCCATCAGCCCGGCGACCATACTAACATGGGTCCAGGTGGATGGAATAGCATGTACCAGCATACACTAATACTGGAATCAGCAGACCGTTTGTGGAGCTATCCAGGAACCGCGTCCGACAGAACGAAGCCCTTACGAATGCTTTGACCATGCTGGTTCATGGTAGGGCCGCGGAGGCAGCTAGCACGGACATTCTTACGTGAATGATACATATCAAGCGTTCATCCCATGTGGTTGACAGACAGCTTTTGGGCTCGCCTTTTGAGCACTTATCTTAACTCGATTGCTGCCAAATGTCGTCTTCTGGTGACTACCAGGTCGCTGCCTGCGCGGCTGGCTTCACCATTGGTTTTGGATTCTTGACAACCGTCAGAGCCATTCACCAAACGAAGGCAAACCGGAACCCATGGAAGTCCGCGTACATATACATGATATGGGGCGAGATCCTAGCAAATCTTGCCCTTGGAGTCCTGTGTTGGCTCTGGTTGAAGGACATGCTGCACAATGGGTATGCAGAGTTACATGTCAGCACTCTGAAATGCACTAACTCTGACTCTAGACCTGCCCTCCTTTTCTTCATTCTCTTCTTCTATGTTTTCGAGGTCCAGTTCCTCATGCAAATCATTATCAACCGAATTTCGATCATTTCCGAGCGCAAGGCTACCGCACAGCGCCTAAAGATCGGCACCGCTGTAGTCATTTCAATCATCAATGTTGCTGTATTCTGCATTTTCATTCCTTCACATCTCTCACCGCCACCCAGCATGATGTAAGTACCGGTCCTTGCTAGTGGTCATTCAAGTGATACTGATAGTAAAACAGCTTCGTCCATATCAACAAATATTGGGACCGGGTATCAAAGATCCTAATTATGCTTGTCGACGCCTTCTTGAACTGGTACTTCGTATATGTGAGTTTCATACTTCCCCAACTCTAAGGCCATCAGCTCATGCTCTCCCTACCAGGTTGTTAAGGCCAGATTGGTCAAGCAGCACGGTCTTCGAAAGTACAAGCCATTAGTTGCTTATTACACTCGTTTGGGTATAATCTCCGTCTCTATGGATCTCATGCTCATTGGTTTGATGTCTCTTCCCAATGGAATTGTGTTTGTTCAGTTCCACCCGGTCGCATATGTAAGTCACAAATCTCGCCCGTTGGCTCGGAAGTAGTCATCTATTCATTTGCATTACGACGCTAACACTCACGCCCCAGATGGTCAAGCTCAACATTGAGATGAGTATGGCGGACATGATCATCAAAGTTGCACGAAGCAACGAGCAAGATATGAACTTCAATTCTTCATCACAAGGCACGCCATACCCTGCAACACATAACACCCAAAAGACACACCACACCTTCAACGACGACCGAGACGAGGCCCACGGAGTTCCGAAGAATGTGACGAACACAGCTTTCGTTGGACACAACCGAGGAGACGAAGACCTGAGGGAAGACATCTATGGTATCAAACGGCAAACAGAAGTTCAAGTGTATGTGGGCGATTCGGATACTGAAGATCGCTCAGTCGATCTCGAGCACGGGAAGCCAACTACAAGAGACTTCACTCGCGATCGCGACAACTTTGCCGTGGACAATCGTGCGAGCCATCATTCAAACGAATCGCAGATCCCCATGAATGATCTGATAAGTCCTGTTGGCCGCGCAACATAACCCTGAGTTGTGTTCGCTTTTGATAACAGCACTATTTGGACTTGACCTATCTTGTTCTATATACCCTCTTAGCATACAGCACAATCAATACGTTTCATTTGTCTTCGTATGACCTCAATATACTAGCCAACGTGCTCACAGGTCGTTGCTTTTCGAGTCAACTTGCACCAGTAAGAGCATCTTCTACCACAAAACTCTTCCGCTCTCTCAATCCATGCCGAATTGTAGTGGAGATTGTGACTTTTTGCAAGCTATCGAGTCATGTTATTATGCCGGGAGGCCGAGACAGTTGCTGTGCATTTCTTATTTCCAACGTTGACGTTAGAACCCGGATGTCAAGATGGAGCCTTTTCAACGGAGATGAATCGCATGCCAACTTCGACAGGATATGTTTTTCAACGTCTTTTATTATACCACCTCACAGACTGTGAGAGACTAACTCGAAAAGAGACATTATATTGACCACCCGTCTTCCACGCAAAACATTCAACACGCGCAAGTTTTTGATTTGGTTGCTGGTTCAAATTGCGGAGCCAGGCACGGAACCGAGACTTGTGTGTCATTGTTGCCGCTACAATGACATTCTAATGATGTGTTCGCATTACTATTCAGATTCACTCAGCAGACATATCTCTATTTTCCTTGCGATGTCATGTGAAGTATAAATCAACGCGTCTACGATCATGTCGTCGGTAACGACGTATCTTTGTGCCTCAGGATGTTGCGAACACCATGGGTCTGTTACTATCATGTTATCATCGTGGCCCATGCGCAATCACTTCCACCGCACCTCATACCATCACGCCTCAGCGCGAAAGGTTCATAAAGACCAATATCACTCGAAACCTGCTTATCAAGTCCTGCTTTGTCAACCGTATAGACGCGACCCTCGTGCCGTCCCATGAGTGTGTCAATTGCGATAGCAGGACAGCCGGCGTCTTCCCAGAAATGGGAAGGCCACGCGCGCGTCGCCCTTTTCTCCTTTCCTCCAAAGCGTAAACAGACCTTGAGTCCGGCTCCTAAAATGATTATGGCAACAGTAGTTCTAGGCCATGCTCACGATACTGCAACATGTTTTTCGTCCCAGGGCCGTCCGCATGCGATCCAGTTCTTTGTCAAAAACTGTGGTCGAGATCCTCTTTGTCCTCGTGGACGACCGAATCGGGCGAAACTGCTTGAATGCCCATAATACACTTTCCATCCATGATCAACCGAAGAACCCGCAAGTTATCTTCTCCTGCTATCATCTCAGCCATTAATTACGACTGGCACTGCATCGGTACCCCCTATCTTTACTCAAACAACTCACTGCTTAACTAATACAATATGATGCCTTGGAATGCCGTTCGGGATAACACAAGACCTCCAGATCTTCAGATTCCTCACAACCATGTTTGGACATGGCTCAAGAAGCTTGGTGCTGGAGGTGAAGCTACAGCTCACTTGTGGGCACATGTAGACGCCAATCAAAAGGTCGTGAGACGCCTTGTCATCAGAAACACTGATGTTAGACCCAGTCAACGATTCAAAGATGGCCCTCACAAAGGCGAGTGGATAGAACTCTATATACAGCAACGACTTGTACCCAGTGGATCCACCGAGGCCTACACTGTCCCGATCCTCGCAGTAGCAAAGATACCCGGTACCCTCGAGGGCTGGCGTACTTACATGGATTACTTCGGTAAAGGCGACTTGTATGCCGTTATAAGCGCACATGGATCAACTCGCCCTCTTCCGGAACCCTTTTTGTGGTTCACATTCCATCGCTTGGCCAAAGCTCTTGTAGCAATGGACACAGTGTTTCGGGAAGAAGGCAAGGATGGACCAGTCGTCATACATAAAGATCTCAAGCCTCCGAACATCCTCATGGGCAATCCAGGATCCCTTGGCAGAGATTCAAACTATGTAAGTCGAGACGAAGGCGCGAACGTTACGGCTAGTGCTGGATTCTGGCCTCGTTCTGCTTTTCACAGGAGCCGTTTGGTTTGGAGGAACACCACCTGGAACGGAATTCCACAGGATCGAGTGCACTTGTCCAGCAGAGTCGCAGCGTCGCTACCATCCAAATCTCATGAGATCATGCTAACTTGCCTTTGTTCCAGATCTCGTACCCTCCAGCTTATCTGGGTGACTTTGGCTTCGCTTATCTCACGTCTGATGACGAGAAGGTCTGGAAACGTGCGAACTTGACAGGTACCGTGGGATATTTTCCACCGGAGTCAGCCCCAGGCATTGTGCCAGAGAATGAACGCGTACCCCCAACATCACAGTCCAACGTATGGCAAGTCGGAGCAACTATGCTGGCCGCTATGACTGCAAAGGAACCCGATAGTACGGAATCCAAGGACCAACGCAGGTATACAGTGAAGCCGAAGTACGAAAAACTGATAGAGGACAAGAGCTGGTCTGGTTACAGTCAAGACTTGATTAATCTGGTGGAGGATTGTCTCCGAATGGAGATGGAAGATCGACCCTCGCCTCAAGAGTTGTTGAATATGGTCGAGGACTACATGCCCATGTATGCCGAGGGAATGGATCGTTGGGGTACTTTAAGCTGGGTCAAGCAAAAGAGCAGCGAAATCGACGGACCGCTTGTTGCCGACGATGATGCACACATCGATACTGATGCCGGAACCGGTACTGCAACAGGCGAAAAACGTAAGGCAGCTGAACCACTGGAATCGCCTCCCGACGCGAAACGTATCAAAGCCGAAACTGCTCTAACTCGAAGGCTGGCTTATGTCGCGAGTGTGATCAAGGGTATAAGACCAGTACCCAAATCCCACGAGGACGATCAGGATTTCAAACTTGGCTGGAGGAAGCGTATGGTCTATAATGTTGTTGATGCGATGTTTGACCCTGACACCTTCTTCGAAACAGCAGATCCCGGTCCTATAGATTACCTCAAGCTTGGTACTGCCGATCGAAATCTTCTGGACGTGGTTCTTGTCGACGACGACGACGACGACGACGACGACGATGATGATGATGATGGCAAAGATGACAAAGCCAAATCTCTACCTCCACTCACGCCCGCTAAGCCCAAGAAACCCATCAAGGGAGCCGGAACCTCAGTCGATCCCTACATGCTATTCTCATCACCTGCTAAGCCTACACCTGCGAAGCCTGTACCTGCGAAGCCTGCACCTGCTAAGCCTGCACCTGCTAAGCCTGCACCTGCTAAGCCTGCACCTGCTAAGCCTGCACCTGCTAAGCCTGCACCTGC